>JAGVSP010001207.1:0-58018 GCA_022494985.1 Micrasema minimum
ATAAAATAATAACGTCACGAATTGATTAAACTTGAAATACGAGTAAATCGCTCCAAAATGACTAAGTCTTAACTTAATTCTACATGTCCAAATATTAGAGTCAAATATTTATCTTTCGCTAAGGAATTCAAAATTTTTAAAAACACGGGCGCCGCTAATTCAATATCCATTGACTAAAAAAAACTAAAACCGAGCGATCACAAAACACTATCATTTTGATGCTTCAACGTTTAGGTTTATTAGATGGCCGAAATCATTTTTTTTTTAAATGTTTTTAGTTATATCCCTACGAGGGCCACCAAAACACTTCTATTAAATAAATAAATTTCTACAAAATAATAATTATAAACTGTTGAATTATACTTAAATTTTATTCTAAAAATTCAGCTGGGGACCCCACTCTTCAATGACTACTTGAAGAGAGCCGTACGCTCGTTTTGTTTTTACCATTTCACAATAGCTTAAGCTATTTTACAAATGAATTTTTAATTTTATAATCATGGCTTTTACATTTTCATATTTTACATCAACGAAAACTCTTTAGTCAAAAAACCTAAAAAAAACGAGTGGACATATATTTTTAATATTTTGCCATTCCATGTGCGATTTTAGATTCATGCACGATTTCAATTAGATAATATAATTTTATTACATACGAGTATTTTTTTACCTTTTTACAGGTTTCAAACAATGGTATGGACAGTAAAAAAATAAATAAAGGCTGTAGGCGTACTTCTAAAAATTATCTTAGGTATTAATAAAAGAAATTTTCCGCTGCCCGTTTTATGTTTTCCTCATTTCGAAGTTGTGTTTTTGGCGAAATCATATTATATTCTAGCAGCGTCTTGTTTTATGAGTTAGCTTTTGTTTTATGTACCGTTTCGGACCAAAAATTACATCATTATGTTATATATTTTCTCTAGCCCCTCGTGAAATTCTACATATAACATTTATCAAAATTAGTGTAATGCAATCTTAACGTGGAAGAATTTTGCTTTTAATGTATACCTAAATCGTGTAATTGGCAATCAAAGATGTTATTCAATACGCCTATAGGCCTATATAAAAGGTTGTTGGAAGATATTGCGTAAAAGCAATAAGCCCGCCCTTGTAATGTAATGTAATTGCTATGTAATTTGTACATGATGTTTTAAATAAATAAATAAAGTCCTTATGTAAACATAGGGGAAAACTCGCCTAAATCGTTCTTGCGCCTAAATCGTTACCATGCCCATTTAATTCCTCTATATGAGTATATACACCGCCACGGTCGACGGCGAGCGAACTATACTTAGTCAGGTCATGTTGTGAACAACTTCGCTGCGCTGTCACTGCGTCGAGAAATAATAAAAAAAATAAGGTTTTTCTTATCTTTTTACCAATATTAAGTCTCATTTACGAAGGATGTCACGTATTTTAAGGTAGGTAATATTATTATATTTATTTATTTTAATTATTATATTTTTGACTGATACCGATAAAAAAAGTAGTTTCGATACTCTTCATGTAAATTTTTACGGTGGAAGGCCATGACATTCGGCGCATCGTGACATATTTTTTCGTATATTTTTTTTGTGTTGTGCCTAATTTTGTACCGGCATGTGTATTAATTAATCGTACTGGTACGATTTAGGGTATAACAGTTATTCAGTGATATTTTGACCTTATTTATTTGCTTATACTATAGAAGGCATATGTGACATTAGCGATAAAAAGCAATAAGTACGATTAAGGACCACTATGGTACGAATAGCGAACAGTGTTTTCCATAAATCGGTACCTTTTTGAGTTAATTTTAAGGTTAATTATTATTGTTAATTTATTTTTGTAATACGAAGAACAATAATCAATCGTGTTTGGTAAAGCTAATTGTGTTTTATTTTAAACGAGAACTGCTTATTGAAATAATAAAGTCCTTGGGGGGTACGATTTAGGCAAGTTTCCGCTACTGAACCTATGTAACAAATGGTAATATTAAAGGGTCAAAATTATTATAGGTATTATAAACAAGGAAAGAGACTCAAATGCAATCATAATATTGTTAAACATACATTATACATTGTACCTACCTACAAATTAGATAGAAAAAAATAGTTGAGAATAGAAAATTACACCAATAAATGAACCAACGGGTTTATTCAATTGGGTTCTTTCCGATTTTTTATTTTTTATTTTAAAAAAATGATTGAAAAATCACAATATCAAGGGAATTTTTTAAATTTTTTTACGATGCCATATGAATTTTTTAGCGCGGTTTGAAATAGCGCTTTTTCAAATCGCTCGCAAAATCCTCCATTTAGCGCGCATGCGGTGTGACGTCACAGCAATATAGGCGCTCACTACGGAATGAATTTCACGCCTTCCACGGTAGACGGGTATGACGTCATTAGCCAATAATGGGCGGTAAAAGTCACTCGTAATTTCGTGTTTTTAAAACATAAATTTATAAATGAAAACAAAATTTTTGATCATTGTAATTGTATCGTTGGAATTGTAAAAATATACTTTAAATATTTATAGCGTTTTCAAGGATATTATAAGAACCCTATTATAAAAGCTTTCATTATTTTTATTTAACAAAAAAAACGAAATGTTGTGCAGGTACTTTTATTTTTTCACGTGGAAAATGTTTTTATCTACCATGTAACGTGAATTTCTAAAATCTTTTAAATCGTTGTCCTGATTAAGGTGGTGCAATTTATTCAAATTCCGTTCCAAACATCTTCTCTATACTGATATGTCAATTTTGTTGTTCGATTTGTATAGAAAAATGTTCAAGTTGGGCATTTTTCAACTATTCATTTATCAAAATACAAGCGGCTCTAGCTACCTAGTTAAAAAGCTACAATAATTATTATGTTAACATGAATGTAGGTACCTACTACCTACGTATAAACCCGCCCACGATAAATTTAATAGGGAAAAGTTGTAATATGGGGGTAGCACGCATGATGTAATGTTATGCAAGATAATTTGAGCGACACGCTAAACTAACGGCTAAACGATATAAATTTTCTGCATTCCGGAAAACTTTTAAATTAATTCTACGATAAGGCTGATATTATGTTAATTTCATAAATTAATTCCTAAAATAATTTCATCCTAAGTTCCTAAAAAAAAATCATATATTCCTGAAAGAATTTCATAGATACATTCATGAAAGGTTTTCATACATAATTTCGGAAAGACTTACATATCACATACATTCTTGAATGAATTCATACAAACATTCTTGTAAGAACTCGTATTTATATACATTTCTGAAAGAATTTTATACAATAATACACATTTCTAAAAGAACTTCGCCTAGAATCTAAGATTATCTTTTTTTTTTTTGCATACCTACCTATCTACTTAATTTTTATCTACGTATTTTTATCAATTACGTAATCAGAGCATAAAATTATCAGTGAAGCAGATTATTCATCATCATCATCATACCATATCTGCTCCCTGTGTGGAGCATATGGAATCCACAAACTGCCTCCAGGCCAAGCGATCGGCCGCCAGCTCCCGTGCATCCTCCCAAGTCAAGTCCACACGTCGCGCAGCTCTGACGCAAACTGCCGACGAATTGTCAACAGTGGACGACCAGGACGCCGAGAACCTGATGCCTTGTAAAAGATTATTCACTGAAGGGAAAAAATAGATAACGGACTAAAAAAAACAACGACTGGTACCAACTTATATCTACATCTAATTATATGTATCGTAGTTGTGACTTTGACGTGTATATGATAGTAATTAGTAAAATCTATTTGACAATATACTAATTACATGTTGGTAATCTGGGCCCAGGGGCCCTATGCTGGACTGAAAGTCGTGTGTGAAACTTCGGAATGGCGAGTGATCTACGGTACAAAATCACTCGTCATCCCAAACCCACGCAACTTTCAGTCCAGTATAAGGTCTCTGATCTTCGTTCATTTTTATTCCCAAAACAAAGAATCTATTTGAATTCGTAGGTTTTTTGGTCAATAGACAATTTACCTAGTTTTACGCTAGTTAAAAGACACAAAGTACTTTGGTACGCACCCATATAAATATTATAAAAAATAAAATCAACTTCAAAACTATGGGTCAAATAAAAAAAAAAAATTCTACAAAATCGACTCCAATATATGATGTAGATTAACTGGTTTCCCGCTTGTACCTCGAGTTTTGTTACACGGTGTTTATTATAAGAAGACAAAAGTACACATACCATTGAAAGCGCTGGAGACGAATATCTTGACCAGCCTCGGTCCGGGCCACTGGTCCGCGCTGCAGGAGTACCCCCTCAGTGTCTCCAGCACCACCGCCTCTGGGACCGCCATCCTGCCTCCCCGTACCACCTGACAACCAACCACACCTTGACCTTACACCAATTATGATACGAGTAGATCACAACAAAGACGGAAAGGCTAAATTGGTGTAACCATCAAAACAAATAATATTGTAATTCAGTTTTTATTATCTTTTGAAAAGAAAAGGAAGGAAATTGGGTTCTTCCCGATTTTTTATTTTTTATTTTTAAAAAATGATTGAAAAATTACAATATCAAGTGAAATTTCAAACACTTTTTCAAATCGCTTGCAAAATCCTCCATTTGGCGGGCATGCGGTGTGACGTCACAGCAATATAGGCGCTCACTACGGAATAAAATTTCATTAGACGGGTTATGACGTCATTAGCCAATAACGGGCGTTAAAAATCATTCGTATTTTCGTGTGTTTTAAAACATAAATTTATAAATGAAAACAAAATTTTTGATCATTGTTGTTTTATATCGTTGGAATTTTAAAAATATACTTTAAATATTTATAACGTTTTCAAGGATATTCATACTATCGGGAAGAACCCTATTCCATAAATTATCCAACACGGCACGGGCTCAAAATGTAAGGTTTGCTGGTTACGTCAATTAGGCCTTCCGTCGTCAATAATTTGAATACCTAACACTTTTATTTACAACATTTTGAGTATATCCAAAACCTGGATTTCATTCATACGGGCTAACATTAAATTACAATTTGATATCTCAACACAGGCGAGAAGTTTGGAAGAGAATATGGATATCTAGGCGTTTACATGGCTTAAGACCTGTCTTTGGCGGGGTTAAGTGGCCACTTGATGTATTATGACAGAGGGTTTTGACACGTAAAACGTCGCGCCATTTCACTGTACACGTACCTACAGGTTCTGATAATTGACAGATATGGATATCAAATGGGGAATGTTGTATAATAATAGTAATGTATTTATAAAAATAATAATTTGAACATTGCTTAATTAATATTGCATAAAAATTTGATGAAAGGGTGGTGGCCCAGTGGGTAGCGTCGTGGTCTCTGAGTCCAGAGATCGTCGGTTCGAATCCCTACTTCGACACGACTCGATCCCTATTTTCAAGCACAAGCCGCTTAGGCTTTATTGAAAATAGTATTTACAAATTGAAATATGTGCAAATATCATAAGATTGCATAGATTTCTTTTTAATAAAAAAAATATTTCTTAAACCAACTCAATTCTATATCGCAGAATTCACAGGCTTGACAAATACACGGTTTTTTAAATATAATAACCTCGTGAGATTTATTTATTTATTAGACAAAAAATCCTAAAAAGAATTATCGAAATGAAACATAATTAATTTCATATCCACAGACTACTTCGTGCAGGTACCTCATCTCGGCTTGTGGTACTATGCAAAATGGAAAACGAAATATATTTCCAACAAATATTAATTTACGAAGCCCACAGTATTATATCGGAATATGAAAAAATGAACAAGTCAGTAATGGATTTTGCCACTCTATTGGCTCCTCGGTACTTCTGGAGTATCAGAAAACTGGGTTAGTTAATTACTTATACCTATATGTCGTATATTGCATATTATATCTATTGGTATTATATCGATATAATATATTATCGACTATTAGGTAGGGCAATAACTTCATGCCATAATATATTTTATAAATGTGTATTACTGTTGATTGAAGTATTATAAATATAGAAGATTAGCGTAGGTACTAATTCGTATTAATTCATAAATATTAATTTGACGAAAATGCATAATAATAAACCACAAAAATTATAATATTATAATTAAAAATAAAATTGTAACATTAAAAAAGGGAAATTATTTTCTATATACTAATGTCTTTCTTTCCACAATTAGAGTTCAGATAAAAAGGCAAAAATACACTTCTCATAAATGACTTAAAGTATTAAAAAGTGTACCTTGTGTACCTTAGTGCCGTGTACAAATAAAAATAAACGAAATCCTTATGTGAAAACAGAGTTTGTTTATATAAATAATACATTATATTATTTGAATAATTTTTTATAATTAGTACAGATTTCTTCCCAACAGGCCATCGTAAATTAGAAAAAATGTTACAAAATTTTTCAATAATCTCTGTATAGATTGTTTTGATTCCTGATGTGATTACAATAGTTTTTAGTTATTTTTCTCATCTTGGGTATTCTGTAATAAAATTATCTGTTATAATAATTGGGCCTCCACGGTGAGGTTGTAAAATATATTAAATACTAAATTTTTTTTAATGTGGATATTACAATATTCACCAGTTTCTATTTAGTGGGATGTGTTGATTGAAGTGTTACCAGACGCACAAACGATACGTTTTTACAAATATTATGAAATAAACAATGTATAATTTTCTACAAACATAAGTATTTGAGTTCACTTACGTGGACGATAAAAATAAAATCCCTATACCCATTCAAATTTTAATGCATTTATTATGTGCCTACTTATTCAGAAATTTTTTATTGAAATGTTGCCAACGAAGATAATAAAAATGTAATGCAAGCATTTTTTATTATCGACAATGAAAGGTTGGTCCTTTGTTATCATCAACTATGCGTACTACAATTTATTTCAATTTAGTTAACGATTTCTTTTTTATTGAGTTACCTACTCGCTATTTAATTTCAGGTGTTTAAATTTTTGGGTCAACCATATTGTTTTTTTAGTTAAAGTAAAAAATATTTATTATAACCATCCATGTGTTTTTTATTACTCACTTGTCCTTGACTACCGGAATTCGGTTTCAGCTGATTATTATATGTTAGTAGAACCTTCATATGTTGAAGGTGTGTAGTGGAATAATTTAAGGTTGGTTTAAATGTAAATAACCAGAACGAAGAGACGGTTACGATTTCAAAAATACCGACATAACATAAAAAGGACGGCGAGTGGTCATTTATCAATTTTTTATTAATATTTTTTAAAATAATTTTGGTTTTAAAATTTTATGTTGAGTTTGCTTGTATTGCATACATTATTGAAAATCCGTCCGAATAATCTAAAATTGCAATGATTATAATTGCTTATAGTTATAGTAAAAAAAATGTTTATTTTTAATGAGATTACAGTGATTTATATCAACTTCTGCTTTTTATTGTTTAAATCTACTCTGTTAAAAAATTCAACATGATATCATAAATGAAATTCAAGTAAAAAGTTATTGGAATACAAATATTGCCAGAAAAAAGTAAAAAAAACTTTTCGAGACATATATTATAAAGATGGAGAATTCCTCAATGCAGTGGACCTAGTTTTGTTATATTATACAATAGATAACCAATTTGTTACAATTACAACATGGCGGAATGAAAATAGCAATAGGAATTTTCTAAATAGAAATCAAAATACATCTAAATAGCAAGTGATGAATTCATCATTTATGGACAGTAAAAACCATTGAATCCTTTTCTCTACAAAATTAAATATTATGTATTATAATAACATGTAATAAGAATATTGTGTTTTTACTTTCTTTGATTATATTATTATTTCAGTACAATTCACTCTCATTTTCTTTACCGGTATGTAATGGTGCCAAAAACACCGCAATAGAACAAAATTCATCGTAGATTTTCGACCTATATTTACATAAAGTTAAGAACAGCAAGTGAGCTGAGTATCCTATCCATATTCCATTCTCTAAAACGATTTCTTCATATAAAAATATTATGAATTCAAAAATATTAACCGGGTGTTAAACAGAATTAAATAAATTTATTGTTAAATTAAATTTTTCACCTTCGCGTTAATGGTATTTTGACTTAACATTTCAATTTATCTTTCTTGTTTGTATGAAAATATGTTAAAAACGAAAACATATTTTTTCATTTAGGTTTTAATCGGCAAGCGAAGCGAACCACCACCTAATAGATACTTATTATCATTTTAAAATCTCCAGCAGATGATGAAATAATACTTCCATTTGATCTCTACATAATTGTATCTGGCAACTATGTAGACGTGGGTATATAAGAAGGAAATAGCCATAAGATAGATGTGTTGGAGATCTCCGTTTTATGATATTTACTCAAACCATGGTTAGACAAACAGTAGCTAAGGCAATATAAACATCTCAAAATAATGTTTACTGGGGTAACAAATGGTTACCCAATTTTATGTTATCGTCGGCGTCGTCCTGCTGTTTTGATTTATAAAGCTTTTTATCGAAAAAAGTGGGATGCAAACCGAGACCAATGTTAAAATTAATAAACAAAATTATCTAATCCATATTTGATTCCGTACAAATTAAAAAATACCCAATAGTTTCAATAACATTGAACAAATATGTATACACTAAATAAAGTGATTATCTCTGAGATTCAATTAAACGTAAGAAGCATAGTCACGTAAAAATATAATCTATAAGTGTATAAAGGTGTGAAAATCGACACACCAGTAAACATTTATCATCAATTGTAATTTAAGAAAAGTGAGTTTTCGTTTCACCGAGCACATAGTGGATGTTTGGGTTAAATATACAAAACACGATTTTCTACATGGAGTAAATAGTGGAAGGCGCGGTAGGTACTGACCAACGACTGCCGCGAGCACTGTGAGCGTGAAGCTCAACAGATAATATCCGATCCGTGCGAGAGGATTTCAGGTAACCAAACTTCGGTTACCCAATGAAAAGACACGGGAAAAATCCATCGCGGGAAAATCGCGCGCGCAATGCACGGCTGGTCGAAGAATGTCGAGCGCGGTACGGCCTGAGGAATTCGGGGCGCCTCGGAAAACGGTCGGGAAAGTTCGGGTAACTGCGCAAGCACTCGGAGAGAGGCTCGGCTGGAAGCTCCTTTCACAATACACGGGCGGGAAATTTCTTTCGGCACCTATACTTGTCTACACCTAAACTAGTGTGCGTACCTGGCGTCTCTGTACACAGCATACCCTTGTGTGTGTGCTACTTACATTATCCACCCCCTCCGCCACGCTCTCCTAGCTTCCTGCCACCTCACATTACGGCCACCTGTATTACATTATGTGTGCGATTTGTCTGATAAAAAACACTTTACTTTTATTAGCGATTTAGATCGAGTTTTACGACAAAGGATAAACGCTAATTAATTTGTTTGTGAATAGTGCGATATTGTAATCAATGCACTTGAACATATTAATATTATTTATTGTGATTAAGGGCGATATATCACTTTGATTTAGTGTTTTTATAGGTACAATAATGATAATTTTCAAGCAGTTCCGAAATTGAAATATTTCAGGATATCATAAGAACTCAAATCTTTCTATTTTCATTAAAAAATATATCAACAATAAATGTGTTTTGTTACTTTTTTATGAAAATTAAAGTGGTCATGTGAAAAGTCGGAACAATCAGCGTTCGTGCATGTGAAGATATATGAATGTGAAGGAAACAAGGGAACATATGCCATATATGACAGGACAGCTAGAGTGGTATGGATTTCTATCCTCTCTGCCTACTTCTTCGGGGAAGTGGCCTGATGGTTAGTTTTAGTTAGTTAAAACACCAGTATGTAGATAGATACACTTAAATACACGGTGTAACAAAACTCGTAGTACAACCCGAAAACTGGTGAATCTATATTATATTTGGATTAGAATTTGACTTTTGAATCTAGATAGAAAAAAAATATTCTTCTCATAAAAGCTTTCAGAAGTACCGCAAATTAAGTAAAATTGCAGGAATTCTTATAAAATTGCTTTTTTTTTTTTTATGTTCGTTGTGAATAGTATTAATTTGACTAAATACTTTCATGATATTTGATAACAATTCGCAAAAATTTATCGAAAAAAAATCAAATTCGTACTCAATTACGAAAACTCAAATCAAATCAGGGTCAAATAAAAAAAAAATATTCTGCAAAATCGACTCCAAATATTATGTAGATTTACTGGTTTTCCGCTTGTACATCGAGTTTTGTTACACCATGTACCTATAGTACCATTTTTACTTGATACATTTTCGATTTATAAATTGTCTTAATTAAGTATACCTACCTACTTTTTAATATTAAATTGATTATTTTTACCCGGTGGCAGTCTTACAAACAATATCTTTTCAATTTGAATTAAATATTATAAAAAATTGTTTCCGTTAATCGGTGACTATATTATCGCGGCATCACGCTACTAGTGTTCCAGGGAAGGTGCTATATTACATTATACTGCAGAGAATCCGTGCCCCCATTATGCGAGTAGGTATTAAGAGAAAACCAGGCGTGGTTCTTCTTCTTCTGATCAGGTGAATTATTTTTGCAAATAATATGAAAAAATTGTTATTAATGACAAATAATTCATTTAATATTATTATAGGAGCTATTTGATGTTCAAATAGTTGTAAGTACGTTCAAATATTTTTAAATTAGGGAAAAACAATAAATTTACATGTATTATATAATACCTACCTACGCAAGGCACGAAAATCCGACATTTTACCTAGAAAGCGAAGAAACTTTTATTTGTAGGTAAAGCTAATTTTAATAATATCAATAATTTTGAAAATATCAACAACTTATAAATATTTAAAGTTTTAATTTAGCTACTGGTTTATTAAAAAAATCTACGCAAACTGCATGATGATATTTGTAATACCTTTCAATTTAGCTAAACGGCTTGTGCTTGAAAATAGGAATCAATCCGTGGCGAAGTGGATATTCGAACCGGCAATCTCTAGACTAAAAAACTGCGACGCTACCACAGGGCCACCACCCATTCGTTATTAAATGCGCTACTTTCATTTGCTCCGTGAATAGAGCATTAATCTTCTTTGTTATTTTTTCTGTAATCTGCTTTTTGCCACTTAAAACTTATTTGGAACATTTTAATAGGCTTTGTGCTTAAGTGTCACCCGCGAGGAATTCATTTCCCGGTAAGGCCAGAAATCGCAAGTCACCGCCTTAATTATTCTGTCACCTACCACCTACAATATTATACCTTATATTACGGTCGCTATTCACACCAAATATTATATTGATCGCAATTATTACCAAATTAGAATTCCAGGGAAACCGGAAAAAAATTAGGCGAATTGCGCAGCTATCGCGGAGTTAGCCTTTGAACTAAAATCGAGTCTCTTCCAAAAAAAAAAAAATATTTTTGTAAAATTTTGCACTATTTGTTTTAAAATGATCCCATCAAAGATAATACACTTGATCCCATATATAAAATGATCCCCTTTAATTTAAACGAAACTACCAACGCCATCTAGAAACTAACTAAGGCATTATGTCTAATAGATGTGAAGTGTGTGAAGTCCTCACAGCTCGATTTTTGGTTGTTCCACCTTTAGTTGATTGGCTAAGGCCCTTTCTTATCACCTCCGTTAAGAACCTGATTATCGTAAATGTCCTACTAAATCGCAGTTAAGTTTGAGAATGCATTTCATCACCTCTGATTATCACCAAAATATTGTAAATCCCATTTAAAACGCCGCGCCGCCGCTAAACTTAGTCAGAGGTTTGTTCCCCTTTTATGTTTGTAACAGTTATGACATCTCGACTCAAAATTTTAATGCATTGAAAAACAGTCAAAATGGAGATAATATGATGATAATCCAATATTTTATGTTGTTTTGAATTAGTATCACATTATAAAAACATAATAAAACTCGATTATAAGTAAAATAACGAAATGTCTTAAAACATTTTTTGCCGGGTTGGATTTTTACAGTATTTGATAAGTAGTCCGGTAAAATTAGTTTTCTCTATCCCACCCTCCTTGTAAAACGTATTTAAAAATGGCGTCGTATTTGATCGTTTGACAACTCAACTAAAAAATTTTTATTGGGTTGAAAATAGCTTAAAATGGAAATGTTACAATGTTAATCCAATTTTTTATATTGTATTGGGATTGGTATCATATTAAAAAAACATAATAAAACTCGATTCTAGCTTGCAAAAGGAAACATATTGAAAGGATTGACAACACCGCTGCACTGTTGCCGGACGAAAGTGCTGACCAGCTAATCGGAGGATAGATTTGTCATTATATCTGGGGTTAATTGGGTTCGTTGTAAATATATCGTTTAAATCTGGTAGCAAATTACAACCGACATTTAGTTATCCGGGTTTTAAACGGAGGTGATGAAACACCTCCTAAAACTCCCAACCATTGATTAATTAATACATGTATTAATTAATCAAATATGGCATGATTGTAAGTAGGTACCTACTCTTAAGAACCGATGGAGATTATTTTTTCCGCAGACAACACCGAGATTTATTTTTTCGGCAGGTATCACTGATGTACACTACTATCATTTTTACGCTATTAATATTATAGACTAGCAGATAACAGTCGGCTTCGCCGACTGTTAAATGCTAGCCCTGCGGGGCTTTTCGGCGCTTCCGCGCCTCGATTTTTGGTTGTTCCACCTTTAGTTGATTGGCTAAGGCCCTTTCTTATCACCTCCGTTTAGAACCTGATTATGTCGTAAATGTCCTACTAAATCGCAGTTAAGTTTGAGAATGCATTTCATCACCTCTGATTATCACCAAAATATTGTAAATCCCATTTAAAACGCCGCCGCCGCTAAACTTAGTCAGAGGTTTGTTCCCCTTTTATGTTTGTAACAGTTATGACATCTCGACTCAAAATTTTAATGCATTGAAAAACAGTCAAAATGGAGATAATATGATGATAATCCAATATTTTATGTTGTTTTGAATTAGTATCACATTATAAAAACATAATAAAACTCGATTATAAGTAAAATAACGAAATGTCTTAAAACATTTTTGCCGGGTTGGATTTTTACAGTATTTGATAAGTAGTCCGGTAAAATTAGTTTTCTCTATCCCACCCTCCTTGTAAAACGTATTTAAAAATGGCGTCGTATTTGATCGTTTGACAACTCAACTAAAATTTTTATTGGGTTGAAAATAGCTTAAAATGGAAATGTTACAATGTTAATCCAATTTTTTATATTGTATTGGATTGGTATCATATTAAAAAAACATAATAAAACTCGATTCTAGCTTGCAAAAGGAAACATATTGAAAGGATTGACAACACCGCTGCACTGTTGCCGGACGAAAGTGCTGACCAGCTAATCGGAGGATAGATTTGTCATTATATCTGGGGTTAATTGGGTTCGTTGTAAATATCGTTTAAATCTGGTAGCAAATTACAACCGACATTTAGTTATCCGGGTTTTTAAACGGAGGTGATGAAACACCTCTAAAAACTCCCAACCATTGATTAATTAATACATGTATTAATTAATCAAATATGGCATGATTGTAAGTAGGTACCTACTCTTAAGAACCGATGGAGATTATTTTTTTCCGCAGACAACACCGAGATTTATTTTTTCGGCAGGTATCACTGATGTACACTACTATCATTTTTACGCTATTAATATTATAAAAATTTTTATTGGGGTTGAAAATAGCTTAAAATGGAAATGTTACAATGTTAATCCAATTTTTTATATTGTATTGGATTGGTATCATATTAAAAAACATAATTAAACTCGATTCTAGCTTGTAAAAGGAAACATAATATGTTATATTTATGTGATATTATTGAAAGCATTGACAACACCGCTGCGCTGTTGCCGGACGAAAGTGCTGACCAGCTAATCGGAGGATAGATTTGTCATTATATCTGGGGTTAATTGGGTTCGTTGTAAATATCGTTTTAAATCTGGTAGCAAATTACAACCGACATTTAGTTATCCGGGTTTTAAACGGAGGTGATGAAACACCTCCTAAAACTCCCAACCATTGATTAATTAATACATGTATTAATTAATCAAATATGGCATGATTGTAAGTAGGTACCTACTCTTAAGAACCGATGGAGATTATTTTTTCCGCAGACAACACCGAGATTTATTTTTTCGGCAGGTATCACTGATGTACACTACTATCATTTTACGCGCTATTAATATTATAGATTGGTAATTGGTAGTAATGACGGATCGAAAGCTCACGCCCTGTGCTCACGCCGATACGATGTTTAGAAAAATTAGAATTTCATATCATTCATATTTTCTTCTAAGGTAAGGGCATTTTGACATTACAAATTACATAGTGTTATGTGTATGTTACAATAGTGTTGTGCTGTCATTGTGTTCGATTTTATATTGTTTTGTGTTGCATTGTGTCATGGGAGGTCATGTTTTGATCCGAATGACAAAAATGCCGTTTGGGGTAAAATGATTACTTGCGGTGAGTATAATGATCCCAGGATCATTTTACCACAACAAATTATATTTTTTGTCCTAGATGCCACGTGTCTACAAACGTAAGACAAATCGGCAGAATTGGTATGTAGAGGCGATGACAGCGGCGACAGCGGCTTTGAAGGATGTAGAAGAAGGCGCGCGTTATAAAACTGCTGCAAAAAAACATGGAGTGACGGCTACTGGATCTGAGAAAATATTGGGTAGCAGACGGCCTGTATTTAGAAAAGAACAGGAAAAAGAGCTGGTAGCCCATCTTCATGAAATGGAAACCAGAATGTATGGATTCACAGTTAAAGACGTCATGGACCTGGTATTTCTACTGGCTCAAAAAAAACCGAATTCAGCACCCATTTCCAATGAAAAGCAGAAGGCTGGCGGCTTTGAATGGCTTCGTGGTTTTCGCAAACGCAACCCCGACATCCCTAGCCCAAATTAAACCAAATGAGCAGGCGAAAAAGGGGAAAAATAAACAAAAAAAACACAAAAAAAAACTTTTTGATTCGGTTACGATGTTGATAATGACACGTAATTGTACCTCAAAATATTCGAAGGATAAAGGAGGGGAAGAATGGATTCAATTCTCCATGTGTATGAACTGGGGTCACGATCAGTGCGCCAGCGTAGATGAAGATGAAATAGTACCTTTTGTGTGCGATTTATGTAATATTAACTAACACAAAACAGTCTCTCGCTATGTGCCCTTCTTTCTGGCACGCAAAGCACGAGATATTCTTCCTATCTTGCTTTTTCTGCGTTTCATTATAGGAAGCACGCTGCCTCGAACCTGTGTACCTCGGCTTGTCCCGACTCCTTGCTGTACTGGTACTAGGAGGCTGGTAATTGTCCTGGAATGCCAAGAACCCTGTATACAGCTCATCCGGGGCACTGCACCGGAAGCTCTTAGCCTGAGACTGTAATTCCACCGGCAGTCCCCTGATAATCACTGCGACGGCTGCCAGGTCGTCCAAGCGACACCTCCTCACTAGCTGGAGTTTTTCGTGGTAGTAGTGCGTCATTGATTCGTCCTGACGCTTTCGTCTACGCATCATTTCCTCCAAGGTGTCCGCATAATCTATGCACCTGGGAAAGGCTCCTTCTAACGCCTTCTTCCACCCATCCCAGGACATGTCGAACTCCGACAGTTGGTCATACCACCGGCGCGCCGACCCTCGGAGTTTGGTCTGCATAAAGCATGATTTTGCGTAATCGTCCCACCCGTGAATGTTCCCCAGAACATCGATTCGGTGCAGCCATCCGACTACTGAACTCGTCTTGTCATCCGGATCGAAGCTAGGGACAATATCTCCCCTGACAGATAGCGTTGAGGTAGCCGGTCGGGATGTAGACGGGATAGCGGCCACCGTAGTTTCCTGATTTGGCATTTGGGGAGCCGCATCTCGTTTCTGGAAATACTTCTCCAGCATTCCCTCAAGGCGGGTTTCCAACAACCGTTCGAAAACAACTCTCGGCGGCTCCATATCTTCATCCGAGTTGTCCCGAGTGTCCCGCGAGCGTTCGGTAGCTCTCGAAGACTTGTCAAACGCACGTCCGCTTCGCGGCATTTTAGAGCGATGCAAAGTACAACAAACAAAAATAAAATCGTCCTACACTGAATGCGGCGATACAACGTCCAAACGATTCAAATGTGGCGTCAACAATAAACAAAACACAAATATTTGGCGCCAAGCGTCCGAAATAAGTCGTCAAAAATCGTCCTACACTCGATGTGGCGATAATACGTCCAAGCACAATCGAAATGTGGCGTCGAAAAACACTGGCAAATCAACAAACACAACAAAAAACAAAATCAAAGATGGCGGCTAAGCGTCCTTTCTTTCGATGCGAAAAATGGCGGTTGCTGCGAACTTTCAAACACTTATCTGCGAGCTTTTTTCGGTCTATCCCACTTCTGATATGTAAAGAGGACACTTTCTTTTATCTCTAAAACTCTTTATTTACATCAAGCTAATTACAATCCAAGTGTTTACTACAATAATTATAAAAGCAACAGGGAGGCCAGGTAACGTCAGCACAGCAGCCCTTCCCAGGTGTGTGTGTAGGTATGTATGTAAATGAAATATTACAATTATTTTATTAGCCTATTCAAATAAATAAAAAACAATAACTCGTTATAAAAATTTATATTTTTTAAAAAAGTTTTAAAAATCAAATAACAAATATTTACCAATTTTATTATGTCATACATTACGAATACG
Source organism: Micrasema minimum (assembly GCA_022494985.1). Lineage (NCBI taxonomy): Eukaryota > Metazoa > Arthropoda > Insecta > Trichoptera > Brachycentridae > Micrasema > Micrasema minimum. Next base: position 16,700 of record JAGVSP010001207.1, read on the forward strand.
CTTCTGGATCCTTAGACTTACACTAAAGTACTTTGTTTTTACATATACATATTGGAATAAATTATTTGTAGAGGGTTACTATAAATAAAATACAATTTTAAAAATGCTTATATAATTTGATTACGTTCAACCTCGTAACGTCGCAGTAAGTAAACAAGAAGTTGGCTCAGTCGATAATCACATTGTTCACTGGACAGTCAGTTGGTACGGTCCCCCCACACTAGATGTGGAGGGTCCGCACGGGGTGATGTCAGACGTTGGCAGGCCACAGGGACACGGTAGAGCCGTCCAGGCTGTCGAGGTCCAGCGCCGTGTCGATCATGGTGGTGTCGTGCAGCAGGCGCAGCTTGCTGGCGCTCAGCACGGCCGGGGGGCGCGAGCGCTCGGCCCACGTGTCCCGCTCCCTCTCCTGGCTGTAGCTAGCCGCCACCGACAGCGGCTCCACCGACAGCTTGGGCGCCGAGGAAGACACTGTGTGAATCATCTCCATGTGGTGGTCCCCTGCTAAACTGTGCTTTGATCCTGTGGACAAAAAAAACACTTGTGAGTAAGTCATTTTCATGAAGGTTGGATAATAATAGGTATATAAAAATATTTTGCCAGGACTCAAAGATGAAATAATTTTTAACTGCTGTAATGTTGCATAAAAACTGTCCCTGTTAACCTATTTTTGCCTAGTTTCATCCAGCTGCAGACTTGCACATTGCGGCAGCACACACTGTATTATGTAATAAAATATACTGTGAAAAACTGAAATTAAAGAGTTGGATACCTGTCAACACAACAGGGTCCAGATCCAGGTGATGATTCATGTAGTGGGAATCCGTGAGATTGGAGTAAAGGTGACCACCTCGGGGGCTCTCAGTTTCTATCACAGTGTGGATCACGTCACCATTCGGCTCATCAGGGCTGCTCTCCATCTCTATTTCCCTGGTGCCGTTCTCTATCTCACTATCCCTCTCGTCGATTCCATATAGATTGTTGTAGCTGCCATTTAGAGGTCTTAAATAAGTCCCAATAACTTGGCCGTATTCTGTCCACAAAGAATTAGATTAGAACAAAGTAGACTTGTTTAAGTATTGGGCACATTTAGAAGAGAGCAAGCAATCTTTAGTCAATAGTGAAAATATTTTTCTTCGAGTTCATCTAATATTTTAAAGTTTACAAACAAAATATAAGATAAAGTCAAAGAAAAATTCTGTGTTTTATGCAAAAAGATAACTCAATGTAAATAGATCCATCTAGATGAATTCTTATAAGTTATGGCAAAACTGTCGATATTTTACTTTGCTTTCCACAGAAAATATAAAATTAAGTAGAGAAAACGGAAACCACATTAAATTTCCTCAATAGGCAGATTAAAATAACATTAACACATTTTATTATAAATTCATCATCATCATTCCATATCCGCTCCCTATGTGGAGCATGTGGCTTCCACAAACTGCCTCCAAGTGCAGCGATCAGCCGCCAGTTCTCGTGCATCCTCCCAAGTCAGGTCCATATCCCGTAATTCTAAATTTATACGGACCCAAAATGATTAATGAAGGATACAAATATTGAATTGATCGTGAATTATGAAAACACAATGATCACTGATCACTGGGTGGCAATCTACAGTAACAACATTTTAAATATTAATATCTTTAGAGAGTTTATAAAATTATTTTATTGATGAATGATTTAATTAAGTGCCAGTTCGCTAAAACAAAGTGCAAATACTAATAGGATGTTGGATCTGGTAATTATTATTCTCCTTGTTTAGTAAGATTTACAGAATAAATACATGTATTTACAAAAAGCTGTACTATGCTATTGGTCGATAGGAAAACATGAAATCTAGCAATGAACCTGCAATAAACATATGTATGGGCATAATGTATGTTATTATTTGGGATAGATAACAGCGTAGAAGCCTTCGTGATTCAGTTTCTCAGATAATAAAAAACTGGCCTGTTCTAATATATCAATATTTTATAGATACACATCAAGATCTACTTGCAAAGCGCAAGATTTTATTATTTTTTGGCATGTTAAAATAGAAGAGTAATTAATTGTTATTCGTATAATATATTCAAAAACATGTCTATGCATAATATATTTTTTCTTGAATAAAGGTATTGTGAGGAAAAAAAACATTATTTTAAAAAAAAGCATCATATGTAGCCACTAACTGTATAAAAAAATTAAGGAAATAATCCATTAAGTATTAGCATAGTTGCAAAATAATGAAAACAGTTTTATATTGCACAAAAATTGATATCTGTTTTCACTATTTGAGTTGACGGGAGACCAAAAAGATGGCATTTTTACATTGTCATTGAAAAATGAGGCGTTTTTAATTTGAACATTTAATTAAAATTGTATAAGAAATTATAAGCAAGGCACTTGGCTATTCTCTGTTCTTGGTAAGGCGTTCTGCTTTATCACAGAAATATAAAATGATGAATGTTTGGTCTTACCGTGCGGCAGTACGGGAGCGGGAATAGGATGCTGGAACTGCGTTGTTATTGGCGGAGGAAAACCATTAGCCTAAAATGTTATTATCATGTAACAAAGTGCCATAGCAATGGGGTCTTTTACTTTCTTTCTTATTGTATTGTATTGTATGTATTTAGCAGTTGTTTTGACTTGAAATTTATTGTTAAACAGAGTTTAAATTTGATTCAATATCATTATAGAAAAGACCCCATACTGCGGGTTAATATAAAATCGTCAAACAGCGTGCATTACTATTGATAATAATAATTGTGATAAGAAAACGGGTAGTAAAAATAAAAACTGAAGCAAAAGAGTGATGAAGTTTTGTTTATACCCTTTGTTGAGCCTCAGCAGCCATTTCTACTTTGAATTCATTGGTTACTTCACCTCGCCTGTAAACAAGAATCATTTGAGAATATTACAAAAAATATGGTAGCTGACTAGAGTTTTACAGATCATCAGTATGTCATAAGCACATAGAATTTTATATTTACACATTGGTGAAAATAAACATAACTCTCACACCCTCGGAGCTTTTACATCATTTCAATATACAAAAATCTGTAAGGTATATTTAATGAGGAATTGACAAACATGTGTTGAGGTATGTGAATTTTGTAATAATGTGCAATCAGTATATCGCTTGGTAAAATTAGGATAAGAAGACTAGTTACCTGTCAATTAGTGATGGAGCCACAGGACCACACAGGACATGCCAACAGTTGCTGCAGACTCCACCGCGCGAGTAAGGGTTGGGACTTTCTTGACCATGTTTAGAAGAAAACGACCCTTTTATCTGGAGTAAATAACATAATAGTGATGTAGTCAAGAGGCTTTTTAGTTGTGTTTGTCGGGAAACAATTTTTACTGATTATTGGTATTCTTTTCTATTGTAAACCATCATGTAGGTTGATTATGCTGTAAACTATTGTAAACCATAGTGTTGGCTAATTATGCTGTAAAAGCTTTTCTATTGTAAACCATCATGTAGGCTTATTATGCTGTAAACTATTGTAAACCACCATGTAGGCTGATTATGCTGTAAAAGCTTTTCTATTGTAAACCATCATGTAGGCTGATTATACCGTAAAAGTAAACCATGTTCCAATCTATGTAAACTTTTCTATTATAAACCATCATGTAGGCTGATTATGCTGTAAAAGTAAACCATGCTCAAATCTATGGCTCCAATGAAAATAAGCTCAAATGCGATATTATTTAAAAGAGCGCAGGTTATGTCCATCAAACAGATATTTATAAAGGTGATATTAATGCGAATCCACTAGTATATAAGTTCAAGACATCAGAATAACTATGCATACGACTATGCTACAAAAACCACCTTAGATACACTACTTTTAGTTTGGTCTATTACTTAAATAAAATGTACAACTTATTTCCATTATCCATTAGGACACTTGAGAAACACTCTGCCTGTAATATAGCTATCGAAAAGTGGATACTGGATGTGGGTTTTCCACAAATTGAGGATGGATCAAGCCAAGTAGGTTAGGAAGTGGTTGAATGTGGTGTACGTAGTTGATTAATATCATATTATTTGTGTAATCTGATGTATTTACTTAATTATTCAATAATTTATTTTTAAATACGTTAAATATTTCCCTTGGCACGGGACATCCCAAGAAGGGAACACACATATAAAAAAAACTTTTCAATGTATAAATATGGCTGCATTCCGTGATAATTGAACTTACATCCTCGTTGGTGGTCTGGTCGGTGGTGATGAGGTAGGTGTGGAAACCAGCGAGGCCCAGCACCGACCACACGGAGAGGAAGCAGATGGCGCAGACCACGGCGGACGCAGGGCTCGCCTTCAGCGCCTCCAGCAGCGCCCGCCCGGGGGCTCCCGGGACACTGAGACAACCATTCACACACTGAGATGTGGATCCACAAAAGTCATCAATTGAGCCTTTATATGGAATAACATAGAAAATAGTTCAGCCTACCAACATTCGGAAATGTGTAAACTGTTATTCCAGATAGAGACTCAATTTATAGTAAACAATAAACTAAATAATGATTTATTGGAGATAAATGGTAGATCTGAGGGGCTAGTTGGATGATCTATTAGAGGTAGTTACTGTACCATCTGTAATGCGGTAAAAGATAAATTGCACTCTGAATAAACAAGACGAGCATATCAGTGGATACCTGCTTAAAAACAATAAACTTTCATGTAAAAATAGGTCATTTTGAAAATTTCATCAATCTTACATTTATTACAAATTTATTAGAAAATCCAAGGCATTCTTAATACGATATATTATGTATTGTATATGTGACTATTTAATATAGGTTTTAAATACAATAGACATGTTACAAAGTGTAGAAAAAAGCAAACATTGTGTAAGAAATTACAACATAGTGCTTTTTTGAAATATGTTGACATCTGTGGCAAGATTGCTCTACCCACCGGCATAACCATTGGCAAGTTGGTTATTATACCTACATTCTCAATATGGAAAATGAAATAATGACATGATGCATCAGCTGTTATGCCATTGTATTAATGTTGTTTGATGATTTATAGATACATATTTATGTTATTACTTTTCATTTCTTTATTATTATTATTTATATTGCTTTAATGTCCACTAAGATAACATGAAATTAATATTCAAGGGATGAAAATTATCTAAACATATTTATATTTTTTACTTAAAATACTGACACTTGAGGTTTCAGAAAAATAAACAACATTTGTAAAAATAAAAAGTTAAAAAGAAGACTTATCCTATCTGAAAAATATGGACATTTTGAAGATAAAAAAAATGAACACTATGGACAGACTTTTTAAAATACAGACAGTCTATCTATGTATCTCATTGTTACGAGAGACAATGAAGCTGAGGCACTATCTTCAACTTGTAATGTTATACAGCCTTCCGTCTGATCTAGTGGAGAGGTTCACACCCGTATTTATATTTTGAAATACCGTATGTAGCAGCACTGAAAATTATATATCTAATAGAGCCAGCACCAGCACATATACTTGTCTCACTCCACATTCCACTTTGGAAATGGACGACTGAGTACTGTACACTACAATTGGTTTTAAAAAATATAACATATACCCTGATTAGAAACAAGATCTCCAGTTACATTTATGTGCATTATAAATGTTATGATGCTAGTTTTACTACTTTAATACAACTAAAACTACCTTATTATTGTAAGACAGTAAATCCCAGTACTTACATAAAACTATGTGTGTGATTCCACAGGCAAATATAAAAACAGCAAGAAATGCCAAAGAGACAATAAACATGTAGAAGAAACGGTAATTTCTCTTCCCGACACAATTGCCAACCTAAAAAAATACATGAAAGGAATTGAGCATTCAAAGCATCCGAACACAGGGGAAAGAAAATAAAAATAATTTGTGTTTTTATAAGTTTGAATCTGCAAAATGAAAAGATTTGAACTTACCCACGGACAGTGATGGTCAAATCTATCGACACAATTGTCACATAAGGAGCAGTGTGAAGCGCGTGGTGGACGAAAATTTTACATGTGTAACAATATTTGAGTTTGACTGGCTGTCCCCGCACTAACACTTCTTTTGTGCGCGGTGGAGGCCTTAATGTCGGAGAATTGCACGAATTTGGAACCTCTGAAACACATTTTTAGTACATTATGGGTAAGAAACAAAATACATTCATTTACAAAATGTTTTTCATAATATTGATCAACAAAGGAAGTATCAATGAATACAATAATATCATAAGGTAAGGGTTTTCACAAACAGAAACAGTTTTCTTTTAAAGACTCGAATAAACATGAAGATATTTTAAATCTTGATTGTTTTTGAGGTTAGTTCGTAGAACTCCATTTTTATTTAGGTAAAAAATTGTATTTAATTAAAACACAAAGAGTTCTTACACAGGTTTTTTATTACAAGCGTTTCGTCTTATTAGGACATTTTCAAAACACTGATTAAAATTAATACAAAAAATCTTCTTATATACTAACAAAAATTGCAATATATTATACGGGTAGAAAGGGGGGGGAGGGGTCATTAAGGGGATTTCACACAATGATAGAAGATACTTTGGAAACTAGAATAATTAAGGATAATATTATAAAGTAATTTTAATATTTAAAGTAAAAATATGACTACTTTATAATATAATCCTTAATTATTCTCTAGGCCTTTCCAAAGTATCTTCTATCATTGTGTGAAATCTAATACCCTTAATGACCCCTCCCCCCCTTTCTACCTGTATAATATATTGCAATTTTTGTTAGTATATAAGAAGATTTTTGTATTAATTTTAATCAGTGTTTTGAAAATGTCCTAATAAGACGAAACGCGTCGACGACAAAAGTTTTTTTTAATAAAAAACCTGTGTAAGAACTCTTTGTGTTTTAATTAAATACAATTTTTTACCTAAATATTTTTAATCTGTTTGTAGACTGTTGAAAAGATTAATTTTTTTTCTTGATTTGTTCTTAAATACTTGTATAAAAATAGGAAGTTTGTCTTAAAATATGAGTACATGTAGTGCAGAAATAAACTTACCAATTTGTTTCTCAATATAATTGGCTTCATCATACGCAGCACGAGGAATAATTCCCGGGTCACTGAATGAAGTGCGCAAGAGAGAGCCCATAGTGAATATAAATAGTACTGCCCCGATACATGGTATAGCAGCGGTTATGTGAACAGCCAGAAATGGACAGCTGAAGAAAATAATATCGCCATAAGTATGCAATGTACCCCCTCAACAGGTCGGCAGACCATAATGAAACAACACAAAACACCCACGCTTGAGAAAACTCACTCAAGATTTTTGTGATTTCACCAGGAATCGAACCTGGAACCTTCGTATTGTGTTCAGCGTTTTAGCCACTAAGCTACTGGAGTAGTCAATATGGATATGTATGGTTTATGGAAGCTCGCAGACTATTCTGTAACTTCAAGAAAGAAGGAAATAGCAAAGCATTAGAAGTAATCACATTCTTCTGGAGTCAGAATCGGTCTTTAAATAAAGAAAGAAGTTGTAGACAAAAGTCAATTTGCATAAAACTGTAAAAATAAATGTAAAATGATGAATTTAGTTTAAGCAAATCGTCGAATGAAACAATTTTTTAATAATGACTGATTCCTGTGGTTTTTTAAATTCATTTCTTAGTAACATTTTTTTTTATTACAGCATTATTACATAAGATACTTACTCAAAAATAAAAAACAAAACACTTGTGCAAGTAATTAGGAAGACAGTGAGGTAGAACACGCCATTGTGCGGTGCCGTGATGAGGCGGCCATTACAGAGGAACTTGTTGCGACCTGCAAACACCTCCCACTTCCTGGTCACCTTTTTAGAAGCCATTCTTATATCAAACAAAACATATCTGGAAAGGAAAAAAAAATTGTTACAAATAACATTTCGAGTGTCCAAATCCTTGCAGACAAACATTGGATTCATTTATTCATATTGACAACCTCAAAATAAAATCAAATCTAAGCAATTTTGTCATATCCTATAATTCTATAGTATCCTTATCGTATTTTTAATTATTGAATGGACGATTATTGTATTGGCTATTAAGTATTTTATAGAGATGGGCCGACTAGTCGGTTGCAAAAAGGCCGACAAATCGGCCAAGCCGATCATTGCTTTCAGTGGAGTTTGTGTGGCATCAGCAATGTTTGTGGCACTTTGTTTACAGCTGAATCTCTCGCATTTGACGCGTGATCATGTCGGAACAGGTTTTTGTTTACTTTGCGTTTTTTCTGCTGTTGTTTTTGTTTACGCACAAGCCGGCATGTTTTTAAAATAAAAATTCCTATTCCTAGATTATATTAAAAAACTGTTTCCCGAGTCATATTTTAGTAAATATATTAATCTTGTAAATAATGCAATGTAATGTTAAAGCTTTGTCTTTCCGCCAATACTCGGTACAATAAAAATTATCACTAAATGACTAGGGGTTGGTTGGAAGATATTGCTTAAAAGCAATAAGCCCGCCCTTGTACTTTGCTATGTAATTGTACATGAAGTTTTAAATAAAAAAATAAAAGCTGAATCTATAATAAAAACAAATAGGTTACGATTTCAATTCAACCCCCCTTTTTTAAGCCGACTAACGCCGACTACAAATATGGCCTAATAGCCGGCCTTCCCGACTAGTTGCCTTCTAGTCGGTACATCTCTAATATTTTATTTTATTTGAAATACAAACAGATGAACGGGTAATACCTACATATTTAATCAAAACAAATAATTAACAACACCAGGCCTGCCATCCAATTATCATTATCATCATCATACCATATCTGCTCCCTATGTGGAGCATATGGATTCCAAAAACTGCCTCCAGGCCAAGCGATCGGCCACCATCTCCCGTGCATCCTCCCAAGTATGCATCCACTAAATAATTATACATTACCAATGTTTGTATTAATTAAAATAATCGTACGTAAATGGTATAAATTGCTAAGATAAGATATTGCCAGGGCTTCGAGAGTCAGGCAGTTCTGTCAGAGTGGAGTTCTGTCAAGCAATTTAAAGATTCAAGGAGTTATTTAGTTAAACTGGTAGAGTAGGTCAAGATGGATCTGATTTGTTAAAAAATGCAGTAGGTAAGGTAAACAAACTTGGGTTGAACGCCTACGATTTGTTTCTATAACTTTAATTCAAAAGTATTAAGATCAAAATACTTTGATAGGTACACAACTTTGACCACTTTTTTACAAAAATGTATTATTTCTTAATTTGCACACAGTGTTATTATTCATATTAACAATATCATAATATAATTCGTCAATCTTATCATAATTAATTATCTCCAGTGATAAAATTGGTGACTACTCATTTATGTCATCGTTTGGGTTATAGGTGATTCAAATCACTGATCCACCAGAACAAGTGGAGATGTTATCATGTTTTCAACGTTTCATTGTTAGAAAACGTGAAATCATTAGGTGAATTAGTTATGGAGACGAATTTCAAGGATTGAACACAATTTGAAAGGTTAGCACTGATTGCGAAAAAAAAACAAGTAATGTCAAAATAGATGGAAATATACCGATGAAAAATCTGTATAGTTGCTGCGATTTATAGACACCAATACTGTATTCGTACCTTTGTTGATTGTATAGCGGAAAACTAAATAAAATGTATTATTTGTAAAATGTCTCGCATCCAACACATATTGAAAAGTCTCACCTAGGTCATCAGCTGGCAGCACGGTTAAATACGACAATCAAATTCATCGCGTTTTTATGAGATCAATTTGTGATTGTTATCATCTTGGTAGAAACAGAAAATATAAAAAGAAAATATTAAACATGAATATCCAAAAAGTTTAAACAAAATAAAAGTGCCCACCGCAGCACAACATACACAAACCGAGGCAGCAGAAAGCAAGCTGGCAAGCAAAAGCATAGATGAAAATACATAGAAGTGCAAAGAAAAAGGCACTATTCCATAAACTAGAATAAGTAGGTTTTTAAAATATGTACGTAGATTTTCACGGTCGTTAAGTATTCTTTTATTTAGTTTTTTGGGATTATCCGTGCTATGTTTTTTTCCCCGTTTACCTATCTTTATCCGCTTGTCGATGAGGGACGGATCGGTGCTTAACATTCGCTGCCTCTTCTCACTCGCTTGTATTTGGCGCAAGTCCGTTTTTTCCTTCCGTAGGGTTTGTGGAATGGTTGATAGGTACATATAATTTTCTAATTCAAAACGTACAAGTTATGAGCCATAAAAAATGTAATGCCAGAGCTGGCGAGTGGCGCCCAAGTGTATTTCAGCCATAAGATTTGATTAATTTTCTTTAAGTTTTTATCTTTTGTCTATGAAAATTCAGAATTTGTCTGAGTTTATCTATGGCCAATCCGTTCCGTTCCGTAATTCTGTTTTCCTATTTTTTCGTTTCTGATAATTCGTTTAATCTCTAAAGATCGTCTTTGATGAGACATTTTTTGATAATTTGATAAACTCGAAATATTTATACATTTATATTATTTTCCGCGCTTTGTTTATTTGTATAGCTGTGTTCAAGGCCGATGAAAGAAGTTGTTTGGTAAATTTGTTGGGACGATTGTTTCGTTGGGTGGAAAAGAAAAATGGCGTGCGCTACGCTGAAGAGAAATTTAGATTGGGAGTCGATGTCTCAAATGCCCGCTAAGAGGCGAAGATGTTCTCCTTTGGCTACTAGTAGTACGAGCACCAGCCCGGGTTATAAAATTGCTGAATCAAGAGTTTCACCCTTCGGGGAACAAAGCGTCGGAAATCCCAAGCTAACTCCAGGTTTGTTTATTTTTCTTTATACCTATTGAAAACAAAGGTCATTAAGTATACGAACAGATGGTATTCTGTCAATATATCAAAATATATTTTATAGAATATAAATAGTTTTTTGATGGTCATGATATACTATGAATACAATATAACATTTTATTGCACATATTTATATGATTATTGTGTAAATTCTTTAACGGTTTTTTCTGTAAAGTTTTTGTAAAATTATTTTGCTTCAGGATCGCGCAACTCATTATGTCGCAATAGTTACAGAATTAAAGTTAGTTTTTTGAGTCCTCGTTTGAGGTTTTACTAGGTTCACTTTTTTTTTTTTCAATACTTAAATAAATATTTAACTATGGATTTAGGAAGCTCATTCTAACTATATAGAATGGTTTACTGAAGTATGAAGTATATTGAAATACATATACTTATAATGTTTTGGAAGGAGCCTGACCTTGGCGATAGTATCAATGTTTTGAGGGTTTATCCAATATTAAGTTTAAGTTTGCATAAACATCGCAAATTCCTTCCAAATTCTATCAATCTATAGATGGTTTCTTTTTTGTTTCTAAATATCAGTCTAAGGGCCTTTTCTCTCACACACACACGTGCAGTGCTATTCACTTTAAAACCTCAAAACACATAAGAGACCAGTTTGTGTTTTTTCATTCACTTTGTACTGCCCCCCCCCCCATAAGCAAAATGGTTTTTAAATGTCACAATGAACCGAGTTGTGGTGTAGTGGTAGAGTCGAAGACTCATGATTAGAATATCTAGGTTCGAATCCCACTCCAGCACTTGTTTCCTGCTTTCTGGCACATTTATTTCCGACTATTTGAAAGCAGTCTCAAAATGGAAATATTTGCGCAAATGTTTCTTTTTTATTAAAATAAGGAGTATCTTTGGTCTCTCCTAAATCGAAGTATTCCTTAATTTTTTTCATGTATAATGGATACAATCATCAAATTTATTTACCTAATGAGAAAAGAACAAAGAAATGAACATTTCAATTCACGAGGGACTAAATACGCTCTTGTCTAAAAGTGTCATTTGCACAAAACTGGCTTTTTATTAATGAAGTTAGTATGAGGTCAGTACCCCTCCTGTGAATAGTAAGTGGCACAACAGGCGGGAAAAGGCCTTTGTTATTTAACTACAACAAGGAACCCTTACTCCGTCCTTACTAACAAATAATTAGAAAAGCCTTCGAATGCTTTTTTAATACAGTAAATAATATAATATTTTTTAAAAAACCAACCCATAGGGGAGTGGCCTTTTTGATACTGTTTAGAAAAAGAATCCTAGGGTTGAATTAATTAATTCATTAGAAAAAGCTAGAAGAAACCAGCCATATTTATTTTTTTATGATTAATTTTTGTTATTTCAATTTTGAACTGCAGAATACATATTTGAATATGAATAAAGAGAAGATTAAAAATGTGTAATTTTGAAACAGAGCGAATGGCCCAGGAAATATGCGACGAGATTAAGCGTCTGCAGCATCGTCGCCAGCTGAAATTGAGCAGTGCAGCAGCGGCCGGAGTGGCACGCGCAGCAGACAGCGATGGCTCCTCTAGCGGCTCGGAGGCTGATTCTCCGCACCACCCGCATTTCAGGGCTCTCTTCACGTTTAAACAGGTCACGTTCATACTCGCTCATCTTCACTTTTCATTTACTCGCATGAATTCTATATTCCACTCATTTTTATCCAATTGAGGACCATTTTTTCAGTGATACATCAATGTCTATTTTTCTAATCTATTTTTATGTTTAAAAAGTTTCGTAAATTGTTTACCTACTTAAAACAAATTCAGATATCAATATATTATTCTGAATATATCAAAAATCCAACACAGTAAGTTTCTTTCAAATTAATTTTGAAAAACCCCGCGTTTTTTACAAAGCGATAATATATTAACTTCGTAGATTTCTGCAAAATTTCACAAAATAATAATTTGGCTCCGTATCATCATAATATTCTCGGTGGATTTCTTTGAAGTCTTGGTATGAACAGAACATCCTTGCAAAACTACTGGACTTCATCATATTGTCAGCTGAACGCAGAACTAGCCTAAGTGCGAATTTTGGTGAAATGGAGTATAGTTCATACTCGTGAAAATTTAAACCGAAGTAAAAATTGACAAAACAGTTTGTTGTATCACTTTGAGAAAATGGTGTCCTAGACCTAGACTTGTACTATTTTACGATATTCTAATAACCTGAAAATCGTGACTAGACAAATAATAATAGATGTGTCAAACACCTTTTTCACAATATTTTTTGTTCCAGTGCCAATCTGGGCTCTCTCTTCAATATGTTTTAAATTTCTTTGATAGTTTGACATCATATTTGTGTCACAAATCCGATATATTGTTGACACTTAATTGTACTTTGCTGGAGTAATAATTATACAGTTTGTTTTACTTTGACTTAATAGCCCTTGTAAATAAAGAGAATATTTTGTCAAATACAGGTACGCGTAATCTGCGAACGTATGCTACGTGAACAGGAAGCAGCACTACGTGTAGAGTACGAAGCGGCTCTCAGTGCAAAGTTGGCAGAGCAATACGAGGCCTTTGTCCGCTTCAACCTGGATCAAGTGAGCCGACATCACCACTCCCAGCAGGACCTCACTTGTAAGTTGATATCGCTGTCTGAATATTGCGCTATATTGCGCGGTGTGCCTCGCCCCAACTCACTCTTGTCTCGTCCGCAGATCTGTCGTAATAACTTGGACAACGGTCGGCTGGAGAGGTGGCAGCTGGCGGGTGTGAAGTAGGAGGGTGCAGCTGCCCTCTACCATGTGGGGTCCCTCAGGAGGATCTGCCTGTCATCATGCAGCCATGCTTTGCGAGTCATTATATACATATTACTTATTCCCGCTAGTTATAAAGTGAATGCAAATGTGTGAGTGTATATATTTATATTAATCCGAGTGTGGTGGTAATTATGGAGTTTTGTTCTTATCGCTTGATATAAATAAGATGCAAATTGAAGTTTTCACTAGACACTGGATAGTTGGCCCACCGAAGCGAACTGCAGATTTGTGCGCTACAGTTCTGACAGTGATGTTCCTTGTACAAATGCTAAATCTTGTTATATTACCTAGTTTTTGTACAGGGCACATCAATACTATTTTGTTACTGAAAATGGTGACATTATATCAATTATTGTTTTCAAATCAATATTTTGTGCCTTCCTTAAAATATTTATTTGTCATTATATTAACAATACAAAGAACTGGCAGTGTATTGTTGACTGTAAACGATGCTGCACTTAAATTAGTACATGTTTTTTATCAACTTTATACTAAAATGATTATTACAATTATAAGTATCGAAGCATTTTTAACTGATGCTTTGCATTGCTAAATAATGATAATTTATTATTAATAACAATTCAATTGACACAATTCCAATCCAAAATCCCATAACTTTGATTCATTAAGTTAAGAGAATAACTGTTGTATGAATATTTGGAAAAACAAACAAGATTTGGCTTAGGTGCAGGTAGTGAGTGTTGTAATTAGTGTTGGGATGATTTTGGAACTGCAATAAACTTAGTTTTAAAACATGTGAATTTACCTGATGTGAACACTAAACTTGTATCATAGATGCGAGCTTTTAAACAGACTATTCATGTTTCCGAGCTTTCTGTATTATATTACACTGGTGCAAACTGCTTCATATTGAGAATGGACAAAACTGTTCTAACTTGAGAATGGTGCAAAGTGCTCCAGCTTGAGAATGGGGCAAGTTACCCCTACTCTAGAATGGTGCGACACAACTGTGAAGGTGTTAGCAGGATATAATATAAATACGTAATATTTATGAAGTTGGATTGATTAATCCATTTATGTGACTAATCAAAATAAAACATTTTATATGGATTCCTTCCATCTTCCACCACCATACTTTATCTTGTTGTGGTGGTGATTCAATATGTAACACTTTACTTGCCTGTATTATTCAACAGTGATTTGTTTTATTAATTTATACTTGTTGAAATCAGAACTTCTGCTCCCCTATTTACTATAGTACAGCTGCATCTATTGAAGGAATACTGTTTATAAAGTTTCTTACTAAATATATAAATATTAAAATCATTTTACGATATCATTCTCCATTGCCAATTTATTTTATGCGCTTTGCCACAACATTATGTTCTTCCTAATAAAAGGATATGTAAATTAAACTAATCTTATTTGATATTTGACTGAAATTCTCTAAATTGCATCTCACATCAAAAATAATTATATAAGTAATTATATTATAATAAAAAGTTTTTTTATTAGATTAGAAAAAAAAAATTGTATACTAAAGAGATATTTATAGTGAAACATGGAGGATTAATAACTACAGCTGATAAAGTATTCTTGAACCCAAATAACAGTATTTCAGAACCTACTCTGAATGCCTTTATTTTACTAGTGGAGATACTTGTATGCTTCTGTATTACGAGGACTGAATATTCCCATTCTATCTCTTACCATGTTCATTACTAATTTCTTTTTATTATAAATTGTTTATTTCTTTAAGACCTTTATGAGTTGTATAAGTTAGTTTAATTCGCTTTTATTGTATGTTTGGAGTATTCTCAGTTCATACATTTGGATTTACGTCACTCAAATTATTTTAAGTTTATGTTAAATAAGAATTGAAAGTATCCATTTGGTTTTGGATAGCGAAATTTTGGGGCAAATTAGCTTAACACACTTGAATGGAGGGACAAAATATTCTACATGAAGATGGATGTAGATAATATAATGGAAGTGATTATTACATATAATTTGTTTAGTTTAATGCCCTAATGTGATTTAATGTAACCAAAATCATAATGCTTTCTTGATTCCCACGAGGGTTGGATGTACATGAAGTTTATTATCAAGTAATCATGTGCACCTCCCATTTTCGCTCAATTGACACATTGGAGATGTATCTTATGGAAGATAAGCAAATTATTTTGTTATAGTTTGGGAAAGATTGAAGTACATAATAGAATAAGAAAACAGTCCGCCTATGTATTGCAGAGGTCACTGCGTGCCCCCGTTATCAGATCACCCAATAGGACGTAGGTGGAGACAGTATGATGTACGCTCCCACATAACACTAACTTGGTACTACACCTTCCACCCGTTACATTCATACTGATACTGATCTTAATGACTGTCTATGTTAAGAATTTGCACAGGTTACTGCGTGCCCCCAATATCAGATCACCCAACAGGACGTAGGTGGAGACAGTATGATGTACGTTTCCCACATAACACTAACTTGGTACTACACCTTCCACCCGTTACATTCATACTGATACTGATCTTAATGACTGTCTATGTTAAGGATTTTATTAAGTTATATAATAACTAAGATATTTCATTCATTTTAAGATTAGTTGGTTGTTTGTTTACAATAATATGTATCAAAATTATAGTTATCGTGACTTATCAAATACAACATGTATACTATGGTTTTGTTATGTTACAATGTTAAACTACAGATAAAAATCTTTTTTTTTTAAATTTGCTTCAAATGTATTAACACCAAACATTTAAAGTAACATAACGTAAATAAATTACTTATTTAATACTCGCTGTTTTATTATTTATATATTTACTGCGTATACGGTACCAAGTACCTTTTACAAAGAAAATACCAAAATATAGTTAATGCACTACACCATTTTCCTGAATGCTTTTCTCTTGTTGGAAATCCTAAAATGACACCTTCAGTAATAATTCATTTATTCCTTAAGAAGTTCATTGGTCAGTACTCTTACTTCTTCCCTTGTCAATCTCACATCCCTCAGCTCCACTGAATACATACCAAAGACTCGTTGGCGGTGGAATTCTGCGTGCATAAAGAAGAGGCAGCTTGGGTTGGAGGACTCCTAGGCGTCCCGAGTACAAGTTCTACCCCACTACTGGCTGAAAATGAGCAAATTGTCTAATATTTACATAATATACTCTAGAATAAAAATAAACATTTGTTCATAATTTCAAACCCGTACATTTTTCTAAAAATATATTATTATGTAGGTTTTTCCGTCAACTAATTACGACACCTCAAAGTCGGGTGTTATCAAATAACATTTTGTTTTATTTAAATTATGATGAACTTCCGCCAAGAGATTTCATTAACAAATCTGAATGTTTCAAATAACCTATTGAGAAGTCTTCAGTTCAACTTTGAATCGACGTACAAAGCATTTTTGTTGAAGGTTTATACCTAATTTTGTCACCGTTCAGGCAAGTCATAAACTGTGGAAACACTTTCAGTTGCACAGATGGTTTTATAATTTTTTGGTTTATTTTTCTGCTTTCACAGAAAATTTTGTGCAATAAGCCTATTGTATACACCGGCTTAGGCTGTAAATAAATAAATCTGGTATTCCTTTCGCTTGCACTAGGCCTTTTCCATTATAATAAAGGAAAACATATTTTTTCATATTTTCATGTTTCTAATGTCTCGTGATTTTTATTACTTATGATTTTTTTCACTAAGTTTTCTGAAAGCCTTAGGTGTTACGGTCACATACTTAGGATGGCGATAGGTGATGCAGATGCAGGGAAACGAATAAAGTAAATTTAACGCGAGGCTTGTTGGATGTTTTTTTCTTTAAATTCAGTTAATAAAATTAAAAACCATTGGTGGCAACTACTGTCTAACTATCATGCTATTTCTCCCAAGGGTTGGCAGAGAGGATAGATAATCATGCCATGTCTTTCTCGACCTTCCTCGATTTCTACATACAGGAATACTCGCATCGTAAATCCTTTTAACGATTCTTTCATCATTCATTCGTTCCACGTAAAAGACCATTCTTAACGATATTTTGACGATAATGCTCATCTCAGCCTTGTATTCTGCTCTAATTTAACATTAGAGCACCTATCATACGTAGTTCAAAATTTACTAAAATCTGTTAATAAGGGAGATATTATCCTTTCAACTTTGGTTATTGAAAGAACAATGGCGACAACATTGTAAGCTTTCTGTACTAGCATCGGATAAGCAATGGGCAATGGATAGTACCAATGTCTGATTATTTGAAAAAAATAATGTATAGGTTTATTAGAAAAAAAAATCTTTCAAAATAAAAGATCCAAAATACATATTACTATTTATTATGAATGCACATTATTTTGTTAAATTTTACATACTTCCTGATTACATACATAAATTTAGGTGTAATGCGCACTGTACATACATGACCTGACGATCTGCCATGTGTGTAAGTTTGCTATGGCATATTGATGTTTTTAAAATATCTAGGTATATTATGTTGACTATGAATATCGCTAAAAGGTTTAGTAATGTTTTTGAAAGGAAAAATGAATATCAAAATTAAAAAATTTACGCTTTTGGTTTTTTCAATAATTTTTTCTGATAGATTTTTTCCAGTGTTGTTTTTTCAATACCATTACTCAAAACACTGATATTTTTATATCAACATTTGCGTCCAAAAAGAACCAAAATTATAATCGGTCAATAACATTAAATTTTTTGAATAAGTTCGCAAGCAGTGCGCGTTACGCCTTAGATATTAGGTAGGTAGGTACAACATATCAGTTTAATTTTTATACTATAAATAATAAAAAAAGTGTAATAAAATATAAAAAATTTGATTACAGCTCAAATTTAAAACACAAATTAAGTAAAGGTAGGTAAATATTTCAAACTAAACAACTATGTAAAACGAGCATGTAAAAATTGAATTGCATAAAAAAAACATTTTCTTTACACAGTGTAAGCATAAAGTGGTTATAGTGACTTTTATATGACAACTCAGCTCTAGGTAGTGATTACAATTAAAATTATAAAGAGTTATTTTACAGGGTAGATAAAAACCAAAGTTTATTTTATATACGAAATATTAAATGTTTGTATGAAAATTTTAATTAACTTCATATCAAACCTGTGATTGAACTTTATCCTAAAAATTACACAAACACATGTGTCATTTTAATACAGAAATTTCAGTTATGTTTTTTTCCCACAATTCTGTAGAACCTCACTTGTAATCGCTACCAAGAGAGGGCTAAAAAATGTGCAGTTAACAGTTTCGTAGCTTTTACACCACAGAAGTGAATGTTTTTAGTATATGTATATTTAAAATGTATAAAGACAGGTCCTGATCACGCGGATGTTTGTGTACACATTTCAGTTAAAATTATTATTCAATAAAAAAACTGTTTTAAAACTCAACAAGATTCATTTAAATAATATCGATGGTTGAAAGGAAAAAGTTACCAAGGGACATAATATGTGCAAAAGAAAACGATACCAAGTGACATAATATTATTATTACATCACTTGATATCATTTTCCTTTGCACACATTATATTGCTTGCTACCTTTTTCCTTTCCACCGTCGATATGAAGGTAGACAGTGACTGTAGTTACATAATAAAAAAATTAACAATAACTGTCCCTTATATCTAACTATGTAATCAAATATATTTATTGACATTCTCTATAATAATAAATATTATTGTAACTTATCTGGGCCTTAATCCTTTTACTGTATAATATTTCCCGATATGAAACCCCGAACGGGGTTTGTTGTGGTTCATATGAGTAGACAAATAACCTCGATCGGGTTTTGCAGTAGTCAACGAGTTTTAAAAAAAATCAAAGATTACTATTTACATTCTAACATAAAAATGCAACCAATTCATATTCCATCACAAAAGGTCCATCTATTTTTAGCTATCAATTTATAAATAAATTCATACATTTAACATAACTTAATTTAACAGTGAAGATGAGTCTGCATACTCTTCAATTATTCAGAATAAATTCAAACTTTGACATAAATATAGTGTGAATTTAACAAAATTATGTTTACGGAATATGGGTTTTACGTTTTAGATAAACAAATAATATTCAGAGTATGTAACGACATAAATTAATCACTGCATAACACATTTTTTTGACAACGTTCCAGATGAGACCTAGCATTTAAAAATGAATGTTTATTCCTTATTTAAAGCAAAATTCATTTGACTGAGTTCATACATAGTTATTATTATATATTATAAATTATAACAAAATAAAATATTTAAAAAAAATCTTTACAACTTTTCACAGATGATTCCTTTTATTGGAAGATTTTTTCCTGAATTTAAATTTTGGTAATATTTTAAATTTAAACTATATTTTGCCTCCGCACCGTAATGGTTAAGACACTGGACTCACGATACGGAGATTCCAGGTTCGATTCCCGATGAGAACACAAAAATAAAAAATGATGTTTCTCAAGCCCGAGTTCCCCTATGTAATTGGGCCTCCTAGCCTGTTGAGGTGGTTCAATAAAAAAATTAAATATGCAACTTATTAAAAAATATGAATTCTTGTAAACATTGAGAAAAACCTAAAATTTTACATAAATACAGAGTCATGTCTCATTTATGACGCGGATTTATTCACGAACATTGATAATGAATATTTTTGTATATATTTGTGCCATGATGACAATAAAATTTGAACCAGAGTCCAAATGAAGAGCAGAAGCCCTGTGATGCTAGAAACTACATTTAAAACCAGCGCCGCGATTCTGTAACTTTTGTCGAACTACTGCGCATGCGAATTTGTACTGAATTCGTATGAGCAGAAGTCCTGTCACTAGTTACAGAATACCGCGGCTGAACGTACCCGTTTTATATCAGTTCTCGAGTTGAATTAGCCTGGTGTACATGTAATTAAATGATCAAGATGCACTGTACTTGGTGTACCAATGCAGTGCCCTATGCATCAGTGGGTGCGGATAAGGAAAAGTAGTAGTAGTAGGTGTACATGTCAGCAGTAATCACGTTAATTCATATATTAACTGATTGGAATTTTTACATGGATAGCATTAAGTTTACAAATTTAATAAGAGTGGGGCTGGAATGGGGCATAAAAGGTTTGTTTATGACCTCAGAAATAAAACCAATTACCAAAATAAAAATCAATTTTTTTCTCAAAATTATGCCATTTCATGTTTTGAAAATAAAGTCTTTCAAGTGTCCTTAATTATTTATCTTTATAATTTAATAACCAGTTTCTGTGCGCTAATCTGAACATATTATACAGGTACATACATTCTTTTAAAAATAAAATGCTTACAGAAACATTTAAAGTTGGACTATTAGGTCGATAGTCATAAATGACTGCTAGAAAGTAAAATTCAATATTCATTGGTAGAGTAAATATTGAACCTCGAACTTCTGATTTACGATTCTGTCCTTTGTTTTGACTAAATTCCAAATACTAAAGATTTTTACAAGTACCTAGATTGTTAATTCATAAAAGAATTAAAAGTTAGGTAAATGAAGAATTAACAAATAATAGTTTTATAGAACACACATGTTTTAGGTATCTCTAACCAATTTTCTGAGTAGGTATGTTAATTAACATTATTATTGCACCTATAGAATAATTTTTACAAATCCGGTTTGGTCACTTAGAATGATTTTTTAAAATGAATATGTACTTGAACAAAATGTAGTTTTGTAGTACAAGTTTTAAATTTTGTTAACACATTTTTCTTATCCTAATAAATATTGTGTGATATAAGTATTTATTTTGAAATATAAAAACATATTTACATATAAATTTCAAAAGGAAGACGAACATATCAAATTAGAAGATAGAAGTAAATAATCACAGATCGAAATTAAAGAATATAATCCTTAAGGGGTAGAGGCAAATTAAGTTTGCTAACATTTACCGCTGCTTTTCTATTGATACACTTGTAAATCTTTAACCTCGCAATCTGCTTCAATGTGCGTGGTGCTTTATAAAGATCTTTAATGAGATTGACTAGATTATCAGTACTCTTAGCGGGTACTTGAGATATATATTGCGTGTGAAGGCTTTTCAAACAAGCGTACAGAGGTTCGTGTTCCATAGTGAAGTAAAAGAGGTAAATTATTTTAGCAAAATTTGCATTAGGATCAGTCAAAATACTTTCTTTTTTCATAATTAACGTTACGTAATAATAGAGGATATAGTTTTTAGACCCGTTTCTAAATGAGTTTCTATTTTCAATGGCTTCTGGTGTGTAGGGTAAATATGGCTGTTTGTCTGGGAATCATTTTCGTTACAAAATATAGACACTAAACTTTTGTTAGAGAGATGAGTGTCAGGATCTGCCCCATACTGAATGAGAGTCAGGCTGAGTTGGTGGATGCACAGCAGGTCTTCTGCACTCCGAATGTTTTGCACCATATCCGCACAGCTCTGAAGAATGTGCTGAGTGTTGACCGAGACTCGGACATTACAGTCTAGGCCATGATGCAGCAGGAGAACCAGGAGGTTCTTAATGAACTCAAAGTTTGATCTCTTCTCTGGAACTCCGCAGTTCAGAGTGATGTTTTCGCTGATGGTGAAGATGAGCACATGGAGCGGAGTCAAGTTGCAGCGGTATGAACAGTTAGGGTTGGCACCGTATTCCAGCAGTATACGAATGCAGTTTAGATAACAGACCTAAGAAAATATAGAACATCTTATAAGAACCTTACCGATATAAATATTTCAACATTTCAACTGATAAGATATTGGACATTGTATGCTCATGGTGACTATTAAAATATTAAACTAATAGCTGACCTTCATAGAATGTGTGAAATGATGAAGAGGATCCTTATTGATTAGAGGCACAAGGCATACCATAATTGGAACAGAACCATCGCGTCCCACCATATTGGGTTCCCCTAAAACAAATGGTAGGTTTATAATATAATGTTTGCACATCATTGGCTGACAGATAAAACATATTATAGTTTATATTTTGTTAAGGTTCCCATCGTATTAAGGCACAGTTTACATCGAAGCTACGGGATGTGAACCTGTCTTGGAGGACACACGGGAACTTAGCTAGGAGGCAGTTTGGTAATCCATATGTTCCACATGTGGTGTGGAAATGGATTGATGATAATTATTAATTTGCCTGCTGGTTTGCAAAGTTTAATTTGTAAACAAATGATCTTTATTGATAGAATAGTACATAAAGAAAATTTCATGCTCATTTCAAATACTATTCAAACTGCTAAGTTATGATTAGTTTTAGGCACATTTTAAACTTTGTGACACATCATTATTGCATATTAATGGTGGAGGAATATAACACTAACCTCCATGGGCTAACATCATGTTCAACAGTTCATAACAGACGTCCCAATCTCTCAAATTTAAATATACTTAAAATTGCATATAAGTGACTTATTCTTATGAAGGCAGTAAGGATATCTTCACAAGGAGATTGTATTATGATAATTATATGTAGGTATAATAAACTCAGATAGTTGACGCTTACATTAATGAAAGAAAAATTAATCCTAATGACAAAGGATAATTTCGGAAAATAAAAAAATATTGTATTAAATGACGGAATTACCCACAATATAATAATGTACATAATACTGTCAATCTAATTTTAAATATAATATGCAAGTTAAGTTTCTAACCACCAACCAATCAGAGAAATTATTTATCTCTTTTCTGTCATATTTAATTGACATAAAAAGAGATGCTTTATGATTATCAAGTGTGTATATTTGGTAAAATTTTAGTGTTCCCAGTTCCCCACTTCCACTTGTATCTTCAGCCCTTTTCCATATTCATATATTCATGATGTCGAGCGCATTATATTGAAATGGGTGTTTGAGGAAATGATAAACATAAATAGCCAGAAAAACTATATTTAAAAATTTGTCAATATGTCCCGAGCTAGTTATTTATATTTGTATGGGAGAAAATTGTATTTCGTATAGATGAATTTTGTGATGAAATTATTCTACTACTTACGCATGATTTAATACATACTGATACAATAAATATAAATACCATGCTTGATACATTAACTTTGGTGGAAATAAAGAACCTTGAAGATGTCATTTTTTAAATTTTGATGTAAATTTTGCTTAAATATTAAATTACTCTTGTTACATGTCATCCTATTTCAATATGATGAATTCAAAGTACCTAATACACATTGTATAGGTACTGTACTGACCTCACAATAAGTGCGTGTAGTGGAGTGTTCCCGAGACTATCGGGAGCATTGATCACTTCCTTACAGCCGTGGTCCAAGAGCAGGCGCACTGTGCTGAGGGTATCTTCGGCACTTTTTCTAGCTGCTAGCAAAACTAAAATAAACAATAAACATTATATTCATTTATAAGTTCTACTATAGACCAGTTAAAATCATATTTAATGTGTATTATGTTAACTATGATAAAAATTAACAGAGAAAATCTTGTTCAATGAAAAATTATGCTTCGTTAATCATATTCAAAACATAGTTAATAAAAGTATGAGAACATTGGGATTTTTACTGAGGACAATAAAAAATTTTGAATCTATGAAAACTATGAAAATTTTGTAAATTGCTTTAGTAAGAAGTCAGCTTGAATATAATTCAGTCATTTGGTCTCCTTAAGAACATTGAAAGAGTCCAACATAAATTTTTGCGCTTTATTAATTTTAAATTAAATATTCCCATTGTAAACATAAATTATAACTTTTTAAATAACTTATTGGATATACAAACATTAGAAAATAGAAGAATATTAAATGATTTGCTCTTTCTGTTCAAAGTATTAAAATCTATGTTTGATTGTTGTCAACTAACAAATTTACGAGTGCCTGGTCGAGTTACCCGCAGTAATGCACTATTTTACTGTAGCCAATCATTGACCAATTACAGTGCTAACTCACCGATACGAAGAATGCACGCACTGCCTAACAAGTATACTAACAATATTGATGTATTTAACACAAACCTAGTGCATTTTAGGGAACAGTGTCTGGATGCCATCTCTGGCGGTAATGAATAGCTACCTACTGTGTAATAATTTAAAAATGTCTATATGCAAAAGCCCTATGGGCGTAAAAACAATAAAATAAATAAGTTTTAATTTACATAAATATTGAAACTTACACCTTGGAGAAAGGAAGAGAGATTTGTAATATTTGAAAAAAATTAAGCTGTGGTAATTTTAATTTATTTGGACATCGTATGTCTTCGACAAATGTATACATAATAGTTTTCTTACCGACATGTAGGAGTGTCATTTGTTGTGTGCAAGTCCTAACAGAAGTTTCAGCACCGTGGTGTATCAACAGTTCCAGGAATTTAAGATCATGGAGCACAGCTTGGTGGATGGGGTAGTACTCTTCCTTTATCATGTGCAATTCTTCAGATCTCACATTCACCTAAAATATCATTGAGATATAAATACATAAAATCATGTAGGAGTGTCATTACTACACACAATTTGCTATTGTATTACTAATAAAAACAAGTCAATATTAAGCACTTTATTCAAAATTTGTAATGCTTTTGTCAGAAACTCTATACTAAAATAAAAAAAAATAAAAAATAGAGTTCTTATCAGGTTAAAATGTTCAAAGCTTAGTTCTGCCCAATTCCCTTCTTTTTTTTGAGCAATCATGTATAACAATGATAACTCTACGTAAAATTATTGCCCAAATACTTGTAGTTCTGGTAAAATGCTTAACAATTTTCTCAATGGAAGACAAAGAGTTTTCACAAGTGAAGTGTCACGCAATTTCACTGTATACAATACTAGGCGAAATTGGGAATGTTGTAATACATCAAGTGGCTATTTAACCAAGTCAATGACAGGTCATTAGCCCTGTAAACGCCTAGATATCCATATTCCCTTCCAAACTTCTCGTCTCTGTTGAGTTGTCAATTGTAGTTATCAAAATTCAATTTATTATAATTTACTTACCAAATGTTGTACACAGTTCCATGCAGCTCTTTCACAGGCTATGTGCAACAATGGTTTCCTTACTCGAAATGGTACCTGCAAAATATGTTGTATAAAGTTCATATATTTAATTGTCGGCTAAAATAAGACTGCAGATGTTTAAAACTGATTCATCTCAGGGTTGGACAAAACATTTGGATTCTGACTCCCGCTCCACCATTTTTTTAAATAATGTCTCCGACTAAATCTGTCTATCTTTAAACAATATTAAACAGCATTAAGAGAATGCAGATTCTAATAATTTTAATACA
Organism: Micrasema minimum; assembly: GCA_022494985.1. Classification (NCBI taxonomy): domain Eukaryota; kingdom Metazoa; phylum Arthropoda; class Insecta; order Trichoptera; family Brachycentridae; genus Micrasema; species Micrasema minimum. The sequence goes on from JAGVSP010001207.1 coordinate 42,487, forward strand.
TTATTTGATTTCGCACAAATATTTGGAGTTATTATTTAAATATTACCCATGGTTCCTCGGCATCGATTCGAGCTCCATAACGTAATAGTAGCTCCACACATTCTTCATAACTGTAAATATTTATTTTACATTAGTGATACAAGGAAGTCCGTTAGTGATAATTGATTTTTCACATACGTATCACAAATTCAATGTTTATGCAAACCAGAATCTTAAGGGTTAAATTATAAAGATATTAATGTTAACTAACCCTTTGAGACACGCGATATGTAATGGTAAGGAACAGGGACAGCGATTCACGTCCAAGTGATGCCTGCTCAACAGCCATCTTACCAACTCTATGTGGTTTAGGCCAACTACCTTTTGGAGAAGATTGTAACCTGCTTCGTCGTGGATAGATAAAATGTTTTCATGCTGCAAAATAATCAGGCAATTAAACAAACAGCTAATCATTACAAAACGGAAGTATCTAATTAATCAAACTGTCTCACTTTAGGGATTTGGACTAATAATGCTTCGAGTCGTTGAAGGGAAACTTTGGGATTGGCCACTAAGGCGTCAAATATTGTCTGAACCTTAGAAGCAGTTCCTTCTGATATTCTGTGTCCATGACTATTCGACAATAAAGCACTACCATTCTGAAAAACCTGACTTAAACATCCGCCCATTTCTATTTTAGAAATAGTATCTGGCTTTTTGAGAGATTCATGTTAAGAAAATGTTTTTTAAACCGCACAAAGACTTGTTTGCATGAGATTAATTTCTTATTAGCCACAGATACTTGCAGAGCGTACAAATTAATAATAATTGTTAACAGGAATTGACATTACAATTTCTTTTGACATATCTTGACATATGCGCAAAAACAACGAGTATTGTTCAGTGTTTCCACGTTGAAAATTTAAAAGACTAGTGACGTACATTTTTTCAGTAGTTTATGATCACAGATATAAATAATAAGACGAACGTTTTTGTTTAGATGAACACTGTCCCATTTACATTCTTTATGTTGGTATTTCCGTATTTAGCTTTTCTTTGATGTTTAGTATATCTTTGGTTTAGTGCTATTTTGCGTATTTGTCTTTTGACAATCAGAAACTGACAGATTCAATAAATACAGACTTGTAATTTGTAAACCAGTTACCTTATCGCAGTCAACTGCCATTCTGTAAATATTAAAACAGTATTGAATTTAGAAAAATTCTTTTTGGGAAGTGAAATTTGAGCGGCGCTTGTGCCTTTTTATTTTTACACCTGTACTTCAAAAGCTATCAAAACGGGGAACGAAATGTCTTCATCTGTGATGGAAAGTATCCTTTTGGTGATGACTCATAGTCATTTAATTAAGAATTTAATCTAGAATTTACTATTTCTCACCTATTATGAATCACGTCATAATCAATTTTACGTTTCCGTGTTTCTTTCTGAATCGTTAGTAATATCTAGTTATTTGGAGTATTCTATGCACTATACACCTACTGCAAGAGTTTCACTTTGCCTTGACTCGCCCTACCTACTATGGACTGCTGAATGTTTGTATGTATAGGTATTATTTAGTAGCAATATTTATCAAACAATAATAAGGTAATTTGGTAATCTAATGATTTTTTTCTATTTAGTATAATATTTTGTTTGTAGAAATAACCTTGAATATTGGATGTTGGCAACTTGTCAGTATTTTTATGTTCCATAAAGGTAGTTATTGTTTTTATCAAATCATTTTTTAGCTACTGTATAAAAACAATAACCAGTTCAGTAATAATTCCCCCTAGTGTTGGTTAAATGAAAATATAATTCCAAAACTGAATTTATATATAATTCAGCGCACTTTATACAGGACAGAAGACTGCAAAGTTTCTTGTTCAGAAAACTGTGCAGTCTGTCAAATATGCATATTTTTTAAGCACTATTGTAAATTACTATCATATGTTTACACTCAGGAAGTTATTAATATATTTACGTAGTAAAACCCGAAAACTGGTGAATCTACATCATATTTGGAGTCGAATGTGTACCTGATATGACTTTTGAATCTAAGTTGAAATTTTTTTTTTCTTGTCATAAAAAGCTTCAGAATTACCACAGATTGCGAAAAATTGCATGAATTCTTATTAAAATGCATTTTATTTTTATTTTGTGTTCTTTATGAATAGTATTAATTTGACTAAATACATGATATTTAATAACAATTTGCAAAAATTTATCAAAAAAACAAATCAACTTCGTACTCAATTTTTTCAAAAACTATGGGTCTAATCAAAAAAATGTATTCTACAAATCCACTCAAAATATTATTTAGATTCACTGTTTCCCGCTTGTACATCGAGTTTTGTTACACCATGTATAGTTGGTAACAAAGTAACTAACCACACACGCCATTGCCCCGAAATGATCATGAGCCCCAAATGCCACACCACTCTGTCCTGGCACATTTCCTTTGCTTCTTCCACATTCATACATCTTTTCATGCATGAATGCCAATTATTTTGACTTTTCACAATTACTTAATGTTTATTAAATTAATATGCCAATCCTTAATTCAATCCATCAGAGCATTTATTTAATTTAAAATTTGCTGTAAAAGAATTGGAACGGAATTCTAAAAAATGCGAAAAAGAAGAAAGAGTGGAGAAGACGAAAACGAAAAAGGCAATTCAAAAAGGGAACATGGAAGGTGCACGAATTCACGCTGAAAATGCCATCAGACAAAAAAATCAGCATTAAATTATCTCCGGATGTCGGCAAGAGTTGATGCCGTAGCGAGTAGAGTGCAGACAGCTCTTACCACCAGAAAGGTATATTCATCATCATTTATTTGCAAAAACTGATTGTACCATGTATTTAGGTTGTACCCCATTTGTTCCAAACAGTAAGGAAATAGAGACCTTAAATCTATTAGTTTACATAACTCTACCTTGCAATTGAAACATGACCAGTTTCACTAGTTTTTCAAAGAAATACAGATTTTTAATCAGTTCCAAAATCTAACAATAATAAAATGTGTAGTTTTGAAATTATTCAACTCTGAGGTTCCAGACTGATAAATAGTTGTAAAAACAATCTAGCTGGGATCTAAATCTAAATATATGTTCTACTCATTGAATTTAAATTCAAATAAAAAAGACTACCTTAGCTTAGACTCATTTCACAATTATAACTTTCAGCCTTAAAGTTGGTATTGATCATGTGATAATTCCTAAACGTAACCAGTCAGCTAAAAGAAAGTTAAATCAGAAGTATGAAATATTTTCTTTAGGTCACCAACTCGATGGCGGGGGTTGTTAAGGCCATGGATGCAGCAATGAAGTCCATGAATTTGGAAAAAATCTCAGGTCTGATGGATAAATTTGAAAGTCAGTTTGAAGATTTGGATGTTCAATCATCATACATGGAAAATGCCATGTCACAGACCACAACTACCACCGTACCACAAGGAGATGTGGATAATCTCTTACAACAGCACAAACTCAGTAAATCTTATCCCTCGGTGTGTATTGTACTTGTTAATAATTGATAGGACTTTCTTTGTATTTTTTGTGTTGATGCCAGTTAGACAAAATTTTCCAAATTGCAATTTATTGTAATCCACGCAGTTAAGGTCAAACATATATTCCGCTTTTTCCCTCTGCTTTCCCCTTATCCACATCTAATAGTGCATTGGGTACTGCGTTCTACCAAGTGTAATTGTAATCTTTATCAGTTCATTACATGAAGGCAAGATGACCATTCTTACACTTAGTGCTAGTCCAAGGTATCGTTTCTGGAATATTAATGTAAAAACCACATTTGAATAAATATTTCAAGAAATATTCCCTTCAAGAATCGGAGCCTAGGGCCTAATGCATGGTAGCCTAACATGCCAACAACTACACAATGGTTGAAAGCAATCTATAATACAATCAACATTTTGAGTGTGTTCACATACTTGTAGACAAAACTAGATATCCATATTCCCTTCCAAAAATCTCGTCCTGTTGAGTTGTCAGTTGTAATAATATAATCAATCTTTGGTTATTTATGAAAGGCATATTGTGTAAGTTAAAACAATAAGATAAAAAGTAATAACAAAACAATAAATAAATTAATATCTTTGTTTTAGATTGGAACTAAACATGGAGTTACCGCAAGGCGTAGCTGGAAGTACTATCGGTACCAGTACAGCAGTTTCACAAGAACAAGATGAGCTTACACAGAGACTTGCGAGGCTGCGACAAGCAGAATAATATTATAATAAACAAATCAACCTTTTTCCTTTCAACGAAGTTGAAACATTGTATATTTAACTAAGGTTATAACCCTATGTAATATATTCATAAATATAATATATAAAGCTAGCAAAATCGCTTTACATTCAGATCATGTCAGACATTTTGTAACACCATTTTCATTAAAAAAAGATTAGAAAGATGGATTATTTGCGAGAGATTTCAAATGAAGTTTGGCCAACTTTTCTCCGAAATGTTGAGGTTTGAATATTAGTATTGGTTAGTGACAAAGCTACCGACATACATCTGTGAAAACTGAATAGCTCAAGCTGAAGCCTTGCAGAATAGATCTACAAAAAAGTGTACGTGATTCCATACTACAAATGCAACTTTTCCTAATGCCTGAGATGATTTGAATGGCATTATTTTTTATTCCTTAGTTTATATATTATTATTGCACATAAGATTAAAATATAAAGTTAGTATTGTGACGCTTTCCATTCTAAATATTATATGTAAGAAATACCTCATTTGATATTTTTTTCTACATAAATACTGTGTGCAAGCAGCAGCTGATTGCATGTGTATGAGCTAGAACAAATTCTTTAAGTGTGTTCAGATTCATAGTAATAATTATTGTATTATTAGTAAAGATAATTAAATTCCCAGATAGCTTATTTAGAGGATCTGTGTTAATCAATAGTTTAACGTTGTACAGTATGTTTTTTTAAATTAATTTATATTTTCTGGCCTTAAAAACAAAATTCCACTAGTTTTTTCATTTATCAACAGATAGAATTTTGAATATACAGTAATATCTTTAACATGCAAAGGGTCAATTTATATTTTTAATATATCTCAGAAAACAGAAAAATAATAAATGAAAAACCTTGTTTAATTTATATTGATTAAAGTGTTCTTTTTGTTTTACCATAAAAAATACATTATATTATTGCTTTATATTTTGTCTTTTATTTTTACATCCGTAAAATCAATATCAATATCAATAGATTTCAGAATTTGAAAAACTTAAAATTCAATAGACTTATGTGGAAACAGGGAGTGTTCTCATGACTCGTGTCCGTTTCTCCATACAATCATAGTCCTTGATTTTCTCCTCGAAATGTAGCACTAGACACTAGAGCAATGATTTTTCACACTTGAGATATCAACAAGAAGCATATTTGCCCCGTCTCGCAAAAATAAAATACAATTTTTATTATTATATTGTATTCTTTATTAAAGAAATCCTATTAGCATATTAATTTATGAACATCTAAAAGTGTTGACTAGTGGTTGATAGGATATAAAAAACCTAAAATTAACAAATGATAAAAATATATGTACCTATACAAAAGTAATACTTAAGAGTAATAATTGTACCTACAGTATGGGAACACATTGCAGTTAGTAAATTGGAATATTGTTACCTGGTAACTAAATTGATAAAATTACAAACATTAACTTTCACGTAACACAAAATAAATAAATGCTGAATGGAAGTCTTTGGCCATAAAATAATACGACAGCTAAGTGAATTTATATAGCTGCAAATATAAGACTTAGGTAGTGACTTAAATTGTTCCTTATCATAATATAAGCTGAGTATTTGTTGCTATACTGATGTGGACTATGTAGTCATATTGTCATCTGTCTTGAAGGAAATTTGGTAAAACAGCCAGTCCTCGAGGAATGAGGGTACGAAGGCGCTGCTCTTGGTAAACTTCACAGAATGGTTTAACTTTGTCAGTTGATCTTCAAACATCTGGAGTGACTCTGGACAGCTTGCTCCGTTTGCCTGGAATAGAAATGCCATTTTTTTAACCAAATATTTGTTCTATTTTGCCTAAATTGTCATAAATTCCGCCTCGTGGTGAAACGGTAGTGCGTTGTGATGCCATGAATGAAGTCGCTGGTTCTTTTCCCGATTGGTTTTAATATGAAATATTTATTTGAATTTGTTTTTCACATAAAAACATTCCATAATATGTGATACCTAGTACTGGCGCTGAAGCGTAAGACTGATCATCTTGCCTACATGCTTCACACTTGGGTATCAATGCAGTGCCCTATGCACCATTAAGTGTGGATAAGGGAGAGTTGTTCATAATTAATAGCAAAATATTCAGAACGGAGATAATAACAATATATTATGATGTTAGTGCTACGCAAAGGATGTGTTATTTGTCGTATAATTCAATCGAGGATAAATGATGTGGAGAAATCTAAAATGGTCTTACATGTGTCATGAATTTTCCGTCTGGCTTGAGAACTTTGAAAGAAGTATCTAAAATTAGCATAATAAAGTCCCAGATTTCTCCACTAGGGGTATCGGATATTGGTATATCCGTTAGGTCCCCGAAGATGTAGTCCACCTTTTTACCTTGTTTTATAAGCTTATTTAATGTCACCATACAGTCATCCACAATTATCTGAAATATAAATTCATTATATTTATATTTTCATCGCATACTTAGAGCTAATATTTTGATTTAATATGAAAAGTTTTATTAATATTATTTATAATAACGTTTCCTTACTGGGTTTTTTTTTTTAACAGACTATATATTTTGCCACCAAGATTTTTAACATGATATTTCATAATACGTTTAGCAGTCATATCAGATCTACCTTGTGGCACAAATTGAAGGCATGAAAGCGTAAAACGGACAGGTAGATCGAATGTAGAAATTTTAATGAAACCGAAATATTGAAATCTTTTTCTCATGAACATACCTATTTATAATTAAACTGAGGTGCAGACTTTCAAAATAATACATTTATTTAAATACCTCATAATTTTCTCCTTTTCTGGTTTCCAGCACATCTCCACATATTGACTTCATGTGCTTATTGCAAGCTTTCATCACATCCTCATCTATTTCCAGCATCCAGACATACTTTGGTTTTTCCTTTAGTAATTCATAAAGCAGTGCTCCATCACCCCCACCTTTAACAAATTCATGTTCAACATTTCAAGTACACTACAAATTCCTTGTATATATCATATTTTATTGTGTATTTCGATAAATAAATAAGTATTTCTAATTATGATTAAACGTACCCAATATAATAATTTCCGATCCTTCATAATTTTCTTTTCCTCTTTGCATTAATGTCTCAGTATATATTAGGTCAGCTTCAGCTATATCTATAAGGAATAAATGAATACAAAACTTTATGAAATAGTCAACAGAGAAAATCAGGTTAGAATTTTAAATAAAAAGGCATTTGTGAAATAAACTTTGCTACCCAATAAAAACTATTACGCTGGTTTTATTTGGCTATTCAATTACTGAAAATAAAACTAACTGATAAATAATAGAAAAATTGGGTCAAAACGAGAAATAAAACGTTAAAATTGAAAAGTTGTTTTTTCTTGAATCCACTCTCATTGTTTGGATTTTAGGTACAATTTTTATTGATGCGAATTGAATATTATGTACTTACTTTGTAATTCATCTAAAACAAGCATGTTACCAAGGCTCCTGGAGTGTACAATTTGTATTTTTTGAAAGGGAGATGTTTTTTCATACACAACAGAATCAATATCATATTCCAATAATCTTTCATCTGAAAAGAAAATGGGTGTGATGAGAGACCAAAACACAGATCATATTTTTCATTTTATATCCCTTTAAAACTCAGGAATTTTTTTTACTGAATAAAATACCGTTGGCGACATTAGGTTTGCTTATTATAATTAAATTTTGCTAAAACAATTTAATAGATGAATCATAGAGGTGTTTATGCAAAATAATCAACGCTGGATAAATCTGATAATATCAATAATAGCCCCAAGGTTAAGCAACCAGTCAGTTTGGCTTACAACTCACATAAACCAATATCCTTATCGGAAAGGGATTTGAAATTGACACTACAAGTACATAAACACTTTTATTTTAATATTTAAAACTCCAACTTCAAAATACTAATTATTATTTTTTTATTTTTATGTCTGGCAAAATGACTGGAGTCAAATGAAATAGCAATAATTTAATTTTTTGAGCAATATTAAACAAACTTAAAACCACGGCTATATTTATGATCTGTAGTGATTAGATTACAAAATACAATTTGCGTGTAATAGGTGTAATAGGCAGTGGCAGGACTAGTGTTGGGGGAGGGGAGGGGGTGCAGGCAAACCTAGGGCGCAGGCCACAGGGGGTACAAAACTAGAGGTATGTTGAGTGTACAAAAAAATAATTATTTACAGTTGGTAAAATCTAAAAAATTAACTTTCTTTTTTTCTTTCTCCACAATATTTTTATTCAAGATTTTTTTTAAATTACAATACAGAAATGTTTTTTGAATAAATTATACAAATAACAATTACTTGCACTTCTGTTTTGTAAGGTTAACTTGCCAAAGAAGAAGAAAATCTTGTGTTTAGCAAGTAAGTATTTACCTTAAAAAGACCTTACTGTTCAATTAAACATTTTGTTTTTTTTTTAAGCAAATGGATACTTAACCTACTGAAAAAAAAGGTTTTCTAAAGATGGTGTATTTTTTGCTATTGCCTCAGATGCTAAAACACATGGATCCGCCTCTGGTTACAGGTTTGAATAACAAGACTTTTAGGCCTGTATAATTGAAAGCACTTTTGTTTCAAGAGGTTGTAATATTTGTTATAATATTTTCTTAGCACATAATATTGAAGCAATAGATATTATTTTATTTAAAAAAACACGTAGAACTTACCGGAACTAGGAAAATATCTCCTGAACAACGCCCTCTTCAGAGGAGGGTAAGCCTGTCCTTTGAAAGCAGATAATTGTTTTCGTAATTTGGTCTCCATCGCTTTTGCTGTCTAGGATAATAAAAACAAAGAAAAAAAAATTGGGGAAGGAAGTTTCTATTCACATGCCAAAATGCTAAGCTTTTACTGATGCAGTTAGTAACATGATCTCGTTTAATATATTATACTTACTGTCATCCTATATGGATAATATTTTATAAGTTAAGATTTTTAACTAAATTTCTATAGCAAATGGTTGGGAGCAGGGGACGTCGCCAATTCAATTTTTTTACATTGTTAATTCAAGTTAATTGATTTTAAACAAAATATGCTTTGAAAATTAAATAATGGTTTAAATTTCTTTTAGCATAAATAAAAAATCACAGAACTAGGTAAGTTTATGTAATTTGTTACGCTAAAATACAAATTTTTGTACGTGGGTTAAAAAATACATTTTTATTATTAATTAAGTGGAATCTCTCTATACTGGATTTGAACTGGAAAATAAATTTGTGAATAGTAAGTTATAAAAGTGATTCAATAATAAAAAATTAGCAATTTGTGCAAGAAAAGTGTTAACATTCTGCTGTAAATTTATTTTTACGAGAAGAGATTCTGTTTTTCCAAGTCCAATAATAACCTTTGTGGTGTGAATCCAGTGTCTTAACCACATGCCAAGGGAGCCGCCGAAACCATCAAGGGATAGAATGATCCAAATAGGATTTAAAGTTATCATTTCTATTATTTGTTATAAAATATACATTTCCTATACAAGCACATTGATTTATATCCTTTTAAATGGTTTTTTCACTATAATTATACATAGAAGTTAAATTCAGCGATTTTACACCCAGCACCAACATATAAGTTGTTTTTTTTTTATATGTGCCAAATATATCATCAGTGCTTTGGAAACTATTCAAACACAAAGAATGTACATTACCCAAATTTCATAAATATATGATAGTAAAATGGATAATAAACATTCATTACAACTCTTAAAAGAAACAGATATTTTTGACTGATAGTTTTATTTTTTTTAGTTGATAACACATAAAATAATATAAATGGTTTTTAAAAAAATAATAGAAAAAAAACATGTTTTATTAACTTCTTCTTACGGTTAACCCATTCTTCGCTACTGTTGTTATGGAAGATTTAAATTTGAGTAAATAAGTCGTCTGAACGCATTTAGGCCTTTGTTGTATAACTTGATGTGTAATATTTGTACAAATGGTGATAGCTCATTGTGAAATAATGTTTTGAAGAATGTCTAAAAAAGTGCAAGCAAAAAAACACAAATGTTGTGTCCTTGAATTTGGCAGTGCATTATTTAAAATATTGTGAAATTAATAGTAATATGATTTGAAGAGAGCAATGTGCCATGCCATTAGTTTACTAGCTATATCCTAAATAGATTTCTTAAAAGAAAATATCTGCTAAATATTCTGTTACTAAATATGTACAACATGGATGGAGGAAAGAGAGGTGGTCAAATAAAATTCAAATTAAAATTCCCTAACATGGCGAAACCATTGTCACAAAATAAAAATTAACAAATAGAACCAAAATCGAGTTTGATTTAAATCATATAAATATGGAGTTCTATAAAATAAATGCCAACTCAATCAATAAAAATAAATTAGAAAACAATATTAACTTCTCGTTAGATCTAAAATCTTACAACCAAATTGTTTTTCTATGGATTAAGCGGTAGAATTACAACAACCAATTTACGTGTTGTGCTTCCAATGGCTCAATTAAAAAAAAAAAATTATGTGACCGTAGACACTATATTTAAAATCACAAAAGTAGGACCTCGGATCGCTACACACAATTGTTGAAATTTAAATGGATTTGCTTGTAAAAAGTAGATTATCATTATTATTTCACAAGTATTATTATCACGTAGGAAGATTTTTGCAAACAGGGGTTTAGTTTATTAATTTGTGAAGATTCTAAGATCTTAAGACTTAGTGGAGGTGACGAAATGGAACAAAATATAGGTAACTGCACAGAGAGTGCTAAACTCCGTTTAGCTAGGGAGCTATATTATTGTAAGTGCATAAAGTGTCATCAACGAGGAAAATGGAGACACATTTCTAAGGGTCGTATTTCACTAGGAAATTTTACTAATGTATTCACATAATAATAGAATCGTCTAAGTAAAAATGCACACAATTAACCAATAACTCAAATATTATCAACAATATAAAGTAAGAAAAAACAGGTTAAATATACAAATGAATCTAGTTATTGCTTTTTTAAAACTTAACATAGAAAGTATGTATGGTTTTGGAAATAACATGGCATGCATCGAGAGCTTGCAGTGTAAGAAGTTCAAACTGCTACGGAAAAGTAAAAAAAAAACATTTGGTAACAATATGCTACCACCATATAATGCAGTCCTGACCTGAGCTAGTGAGATACACATCATATTTGTATCCTCTTTTAATAGTAGGGAACAATTTTGCTCTGTCACATCCCAAAGTCAACCTTATAGAAGTTTCCAGGAGTTTAGAAGACTAGAAATAAAATATTGAACTCAAGATGTTGAAAATAAACAAATTTAGGCTTTCACCTTTACTTATATATATTGCAAAGAACGGCCATTACTAGTGGTATCAGTCAAAAATATCAATTTGTTAAGAGTAAAAAAATCATATAAATTATTGTTCTTGGTTGTGAAGGTACCTACTAACCTACTGATTCATTTTATATTGACGGTGGAAAGGAAAAAGTTACCAAGCGACATAATATTGTAAAGGAATATTATAATATTCAGATTATGTCGCTTTGTATCAATTCCCTTGGCAAACAATTTATTTAAAACTTCAGCTACAATTACATAGCAAGTGTACAAGGGCGGGCTTATTGCTTAGCAATACCTTCCAAACCAACCCTTATATTATGTCGCTGGTAACTTTTTCCTTCCAACTATCGATATAAAGGAAGATGGAACGTCATATTCAATTATATTTAAATTGATAAGTAAATTAAAGGCATTTTATTTGAAATAATTATCATTACACTAATCTCCAAATATAGATAGCGCATTTTTTTAGTTAAATTAAAATTTTGTTGCATAAAAAGACAAATTAAGTCTATGGATGAAACAAAAGGAAGAAATTATTATCCACATCAAATAAACCCAAGGCTCTGGATGTTGAAGCAAAAAAATTGTACATGTATTTCTCTTTATATAATTTAAAGAATAACATGTACGTTATTTTAAAAACTGTTGTCAAACTGAATACATACCTCATAGCTAATAATCGGTTCTGTATCATCTTGCTTATAATATTCTAAATTAATGGTTATAAGACCCTGGTCGAAGAACCTAATAGATATAGTGCACCCATTTTTTCCGGTCAGAATCTTTAGAGAACCCCCTTCTATTTTTATATCTGCTACCAGAATCAAATGAGAAACATGCTCCTTCAAAAGTAGTTCGATTTTGTCAAACACGGCTTTTTGGCCGAGTTCATCTCCAAGTCGGTGCGAGTCGAGTGAAAAATCGAGCAAAACAGTTTGAACCGACATGTTATTACAATGTTATGTAATAATAATAAGTATTTTTCAAACGTTGAAAAATTTCAATACGAAATTGGGTTATCGATTTCGCGCACTACCCGCGAAAATCAAAGATAAAATAGAACACAAATAGAAAATAGAAATGAATGAACTGCTAGATCTGCGTTCAGTTACATTGTTCTTCAATGGATCAACTTTTTTGGACGAATGAATCAATGAATAATAAAAAATTCATGTATTGTTTTTTTTTTAAATGTTAATGTAATTTTGGCAAATCGTTTTCGGGATCAAAATATCGAGTCGTTTTTGTAAAGACATGTAAAAAAAGCAGGCAAAATTCCATCCATTCCAAAAGTCCGATCATTAAAGTCCGCCAAGTGCAAAAAAAATTTGTCCTCGAACAAAAAAGGTGAAAAGTCTCTGGAAGGTATTGTTTCTGGAAGTTTGAACGACTAACGATTTTTTGTACCTAACAGTTTATTATTTGGTCCAACAAAAAAACTTAAGGAATTGGAATTTTCTTATATCTTATTTTTGTGTTGTAATGTTTCATGTCTGAATTAAAATGTAATGGCCCAGAATAAGTTCTGTAGCTGGGAATTAAACCTTTTGTTTCTATGAAATTAAAAAAGAAATAGGCTCTTAGTTCTTATAACAACTGCTTCTAGATGTAAAATTTCTTACCTTTTTTGCTCTTAGACCAAATTTGTAATTTTGTACTTGCGGTTGTTGAGTGATTGAACGGCAATTGTATAAATAATCTTGATATATCCTAATTTTTAGTGATAAAGATATTAATTCCAATGAAGTATTTCATTGAATTTTCAATGGTTCAAAACTCCTGATCACATATAATATTAAACACATATGGAAAACCCAAATTATGAGACGGGGGATCTCCAACGCGCGTTTGGAGAGAAACTTCCCAAAGCAATACGGTCCATTTTCGTTCATTTAAAAGCGTTCCGTTGTCCGGTGATCCCATCGCCGTAATTACCCCATTATTTTTTTGTTGTTTAAATTGTATATTATCAGAACTGAAGGTTAACCCCATTATATGCTATTGGCTTTTCCATCCCTTTATTACACAGCGCGCGTCGTTTTATGCCGTTTAAAACACGCGCCGCCTTTCTACAGACCACCGTCATCAGCCGCCCTGTCCAAAGCGAGCTGATCGCCCATGTGGGTCATTGGGAGCTCCACGTCCTCCCACAGAATCTGCAGGTCAGCCCAAGGAGTTAACAAGGCAGCCCGTTTGGGCCGCCTACAACACAGGTCGCATCCAGCCTCCGCCCTCTCCCAAGGCGAGAGAAAAAAAATCATAACCACAAATTTGAATAGTGAAATGAAGTGTTGTTTTTAAAGAAGCAGGCAGAACTAAAAACTCGGAAACAATAAATCATTGTGGCCGTAAATCATTAATTTTACTTTAATTTTTAAAATATTCGCTTAAACTTTAAATACAGGTTCATAAAAGCATCCTAGCTCTTGCAATTTTCATCGCTATTCCATGTCAGATTTAAATCAGATACATACAGGTGCACGTTATTTACAAATTACTTTTCAATTATTATTTTTTAAATTATCTTTTACCCTTGACACCCTGAGTGAGAACATCATCCTCTCAATATCAATCTATCCTATAATATTTATTATGGTAAGTTTTTGAGTGTATGAACTTGGTTTTCGACCCCTAGCTAAATAAATTATGTTATATTTTTCTATGGTTTATATGTGAAGTTTGAATTTCGTAAAATGACAGTTTCGTGTTGAATACTCAAACATTTCTGAAATATTTTAAAAGTAAGTTTTCCGTTGTTTTTACAGCTGCAGTGATCTAAAAAAATAAGATGAATTTGCATAAAGAAGAAATCGGATTCCCCGATTTTGGTGTTATTTTAGAGAAACTAAACAAAATACCAAACGAAACAAAGGCAGCTATAGAATTTTTCACGGTAGGTTTCTGAATTTGTGTCTGATAATTTGCTGACTGTGTTTTGATTTTCCTCCTGGTATTGTAAGTGGTTAGCACTTTTGGGCTACCGCACAGTATGTCCTGGGTTTGATTTACACAGGAATCAACATGAAATTTTAATTTGAATAATTGAATAAAATTATTTTAATGTGTCTAAATATTTCATATTTGATACTTGGGCCGGATTATAAAACATAAACTTTTTAACATAAATTTACGGGACTTCCTGATTTCTGTAATTTTAAATTCTTCAGACAGTTTTGTTGGAGCATATATCACCAGTTCTTGGTATTTTGAGAAGAAAACTGGAAAGTAATAACTTGCAAGTATCAGCCGCTGGTGTTACCGCGGAGGAGCGAAGTGCGGATGGAAGATTTGACCTTTCTTTGTCACAATTTGATTTTGAAATATGTCAATGTTATGGTCGATATTTTCAAAGAAGAGACTGACAACTCGTGTATATTAAAGGTAAGAGTTTGTAAATTAGTTGAAAAAATCAGTAGTTAAATATACTCCAATAATCTTTTGGGATGAAAACCATTTAAAGGACAAGTATTCTCACCATTATATATTTTTAAATAAATAAACATTATGCAATTTTTCATGTATTCTCAAGTAAATAAATTTGATTTAAAATAGGTTTTTAGATGCTTTGATAAAATTCCATAGCGACCATCTATTTGAGATTTCACTCTAGCAACGCAATGGTGTGTTAAATTGTAGTTAACAATATTTTTTATTTATCGAAAACATTTCTAGAATCGAATTTGAAAAATAAAATCCCCATATTTATTCAGCACTTTTTTTAAAAAAATAATAATTATGACATTGGAAAATTTAAAAAATTGGTTGAATAATTTTTAACCAAAAAAAAGTTTTTACCAAATCATGAAACATTTTAAATTTTAGGAAACAAACTGGCTTTTTAAAAAAAGGGGGTTTGGGGAAAAAAATAGATCATAAAAAGAGCTCTAAAGCGATGCTGTACACCCCAAAGAAAAATCCAACATGTGCCGGAAGGCGATGGTATGAATTTTATACAGGGGATGATGCTTGATCTTCAGGATGGTTTATAAAGGT
>JAGVSP010001208.1:0-43072 GCA_022494985.1 Micrasema minimum
GCATTTTCAGTTCACAAAAATCAAGAATTTCTTATACAAGTATCGCTATTAAATTTCTTCTAAAATCAAAATTTGCTTTGCTTTAAGTTAGGTAACTATAATTATTAATCAGAAATATTTCAAAGTAAACTTCATTTAAATTTCCAAATTATAAACTCCATTTTGGTAAACCATAAATACTTAAGATGGGGGAGATGGAGGGTCGTCAATTTCATTGGAACAAATTGTATGTACAAGTTTTTTTAATGCGCTATGCTTTTGTTTATTTACTTTTTGAAAAAAAACAAACAGCCTCCACTCGTTTGCAAGTGATTTTGTTCGTTAGTTTTTTCTCTTTGTTTTGCCTTAGGTGATGCGTATTTTAGCGATCATATGTAATTTTTATTAAAAAATATTTCTTATCAACTCAAATTAGAAAACTGTTAAATAAAAATAATATTGTTTGTACCGATCTCTTTTTATTTACTATGAAAAGTTTTTTGATTAGTAAAAGAAAATTAAAACGAATAATAAAATATGGCACATAATTATATTTTGGTAATAATATTTTTGGTATACAGTTATAGCATTAAAATAGTATGTTATGTATAATATTTTGTATTCCCAAGCTTACTCAATAATTTATTAAATCATGCAATATGTGATAAGGTACAATAAAAATTTTAAGTACAAGAGGATTTCATTAGAAAAATGAAATATATTTTTACTACAGAATATTTTAATGAACAATTAATTATTTTCAGTTATAAAAAGTAAGTGTGTCAATTTTGGTTTTGATTGTATTGTGTTTGATTAAAAATTCGTCTTGAAGCGGACTCTTGTTTTGCAGTTTGCGGGTAGGTACTACTTCAAAAGGAGAGCCTATGAAAAATGTATTCCTTTAAAAAATATTACAAACTTTTTGATATTATTTTTTATTTCTAGCCTAACTTAATTATTATAAGAGTAAAAAATATGTGTATGATAAAATTAAACCTATTTTTAGTCAATATTGTTCTTCAAATCCTCTAAACTTTACCAGCCAACCTAGAATGATAAAATTAGAATGTTATCATGTAAAAAAACAAATAGATTTCCATGATTTTACAAGGATGTAAAATTTATGTGAGAATGTTTTTTTTTTAAATTTTTATTTTATTTAATCACCTCAACAAGCCAGGAGGCCCAATTAAGAGTGGAACAACGTCACAAACGCCCAGGCTTGAGAAAAATTACTTTTAATGAACCCGGGAATTGAACCCGGAACCCAGCTTCTTAGCCATTACGCCACGGAGGCCGCCAATGTTACGACACCATGAAAAGTTTTTTAGGAGTATCGTGCAGTTAAAGTTGGCCTTAAGGATATATTCGTACAATATCGATTTTGTAACTAACCATCACGCCATTTCCTGAAGGATAAGAAGAGAGGATTGAACGCCACACCACTGTGCCTAGCACACATCCTTTACTTCCTCTACATCCATACATCTTTTCATGCACGCAGATCGATTATTCCGACATTTCACTAGTTAAATTACGTTATTTGAGTAAGCGCAAATAATGTTAATTTACTATGGGACCCTTTTTCTTGGCATTTACTGCGTCAAGTCAAAGAAAAGAGTATTTACGTAAGGGGGTCTGTTTAAGAAAAACGACCCTTGAATTGTGTACATATCATTAGCCTAATCACAAGAAATACATATATGTATTTACGAATATATACTAGCAACAAACTACCAACAACCTACTCTAAAAAGATATTATGTAGGTAGGCCTGGTTTATTTTATGATCCGTTAAAATACAGGGGTATAAAAAATATTTAAGGTATAATTTAATTCTAATTTGGGTGTAAGTGATGTTTATTTTTATGATGCGAATGTGTCTGGATGTAAAAGTCAAAGAAGGCCGAAAAAGACTTGGGATGATCAAGTACAACAATTACTTGAGAGTGGTCGAGTGAAAAGTCGAAATAACCGGCGAGAAGATGTGGTAGCTTACTGCAAGGGAAGTGTGCCAGAACAGAACGGTGTGGCGTTCTATCCTCTTTGACTACCCCTTTGGAGAAATGGCGTGATGGTAACTAACCAGTTAGTTGGTTAAAGGGCTTCCTAGTCTGCTGAGATGACTAAATAAATGGTAATAATAATATGTATTATCATTCCTTTATGCTGCTATACTTTAAAGCTAAGACACTGCCTTCTGAAATGGATGTTACAGGTTCCATTCCTGATCAGGTAACATTGTGTGTGCTTAAAAATGTTGTATGTTATATTTGTATTATGACATGCGAGTTGCGAGTTCATGGTTTAAATTCAGTAATCTTCATCAAAAATATATTCCGAAAGGGCATTTCGGTTCAATACGAGTTTATTACCAGAGTTAAATTAAAGTTTCTATGTTATATTCATCATTTCTAGGTTTATTTGTTTGATACATTTTTTCAATGAAGAAAATGTGTTCCCTTATATTTTAAAAATGGTTTTGCTATGATTTGTATGTTATTTAGTATGGAAGTTCAGTTATAAGTTCAGATTTATATCCTGATATTTTTAAAACTTTTATTTATCATAGTTTTCTGCCGTCCGATCAATAAAAGGCCGCCAAGTGCTAAAATCAAATTTTTATTACTAACAAAGAAAGGTGGAAAATCTTGTCTTGGAAACTTTAAAAAAAAATTGAAAATTATTTTTTATTAGACCTAGCTTACAGCTGATTAATTCCAATAAAATTAGCAACATCATCATCATACGATATCCGCTTCCTGGGTGGAGCATATGGATTCCACAAACTGCCTCCAAGCCAAGCGATCGGCCGCCAGCTCCCATGCATCCTCGCACGTCCCGCAGTTCTGACGAAAACTGCCGACGAATTGTCAACAGTGGACGTCCAATAAAATAGTCTTCATATAATACAGGCAAAATTTTTCACCTTTTTTGTTAGTGATTGGAAGGCAGTATTTATAGTTTGTATCGATATGCACTACGTTTGTGAAAATTATGTAAAACTGCGGAATAACTCAGTTAACAAGCAGCGACCGAACTGAGATTTTGATTAATTTAACGTAGGTTTTCAGATGGTAAATTTCCTGAATTTGACATTATATTTTACTATGGTATAATCCCCTGTCTTAAACAATTGAACCAGGAAACTGTGAACTAAAAAGAACTTTAAATAACTTAAGATCTTCCAATATCCCACTGACAAAGCTTTTATGGCCTGGCCTTTGTAAGAGGAGTACAAATTTTTCGGTGAGCAAGCTTACATTTTAAACTTTAAGCTCATTTTAATGGCCTCGCTTATGTAATGTTAATATATGGTATTAGTAGAAATTATTCCATGTGGCAAAAGTTTTCGCGAAATGCAAATTGTTTTTATGAAGCCGTGATACCAAAACATATTTTAACATTTTGTACATTCCTATACATCTTGGAACTTTCTGTACGTAGGATACTCGACTGAATTATTCATGTTCATGAATTTTGTTGCTCAACAAAATCCTTACGGAAGGATATCAAAGCATTAGTTTACGTACCTTGTACTGAACTGGCACTGAAACGTATGACTGATCATCTTACACTGCACTTGGTTTACCGATTCAGTGCCCTACGCACCATTAATTTACGTAAATACACATTTCGTTTCATGTTAAATATACAAATAATATGTAAATAAATACTGGTTCTATGCAAATGCGAATATGCATTTAATTTACCTTTGGATGCAGTATTTTCTTCGCATATTTTGTTTATTCATAGCTGCAAGTACATTATATAGGTAACTAAGATTAACTGAAAATATTGATGAATTGAGCCTTAATCTAACCAACCACAAAAGCGATTCAGTGAAATTAAGCCTCAAAAGCAAAAATGCTAATTTGGTACTTTTTTTAGCGTGAATCCTACATTTCCCAAAATTTAAATGGGCTCCTGGGGGGTTTTTTTGTGTTTCTTCTTCTTTTATTATAATTCCGTATCTTATATTTTAACAAAGGCCTGAAAATTGTGTTTAAATAAAATAAGTTTCCATTAATAAAAATAACAATGATTCTCATAAAAAAAATTGCCATTAATTTTCGTTCAATAAGATTTTTTTTCGATTTTTTTAAAAATCATTTTAGTAGCGGCCTGGTTTACCGGCCATTTTGAATCACCCCCTGTATGTGTATAACCGTACACCTATTAGACCTAATAGCGGACTAATGGTATAACGCAATATTGTGTCAATATTATTCTGTACTACGTGACCGAAATAACATCGGGAAATTTGTGGGGATTATTAGATTGTCCAGTATCGGAAAACTATCCAACGATATATGGCAATATTGAATTTGTGCAAATACACCAGGTTGCGTCGGTTATTTTATTTTGAGCAGGTTAGTTATAAATTGAACAAATAATTTGTTATTAATTTGTACCTCAGATTTTAACAAAAGAAAATGAATGATATTGATACTACATGGAGTAACAAAACTTGTAATACAACTCTCACACTTCGATCAGCTACATCTACAGCTATAGCAGGGTTTTAGTACCGATCCGTAATCAGCGCACAAAATTTGGAGGGCGCGCTTTTGCGGTTGCGGGACCTGTGGCTTGGAATGCTCTCCCACCAGAAGTGCGCAACTGTGAGAGTGAAGTGATGTTTCGAAAGAAACTTAAGACCTATATGTTCTCAAAATGTTTTGATTAATTTTGATTAATAGTATTTTCTACTCAGAAATTGAGTTGTTTCACTCACATTAAATTTTCCCGAGCCGTTAAATTCGATATTTAAAGCGCCCTTGAGGTATATTTATACGAAAACGGCGCTATATAAATTATCCATTATAACCCGAAAACTGGTGAATATACAACATATTTGGAGTTGAATGTTTAACTTGACTTTGTAATGAGTAATTTTTTCTCGTAAAAAAGTTTTCAAAAGTACCGTAGATTATGCAAAATTGCACAACCGTTTTAAAAATTCTATTTTTCCTTTTGTTTTCTTTATGGATAGTATTAATTACTAACTAAATGAATGATTTTAATATCAGTTTTAAAAACATCTCGGAAAAAAAAACAAGCTCTTACTCAATTCTCTCAAAAAAAACTTCAAATCAAAAAGTTTATTCTACAAAATCGAATCAAAATATGTTAAAGATTCACTGGTTTCCCGCCTGTACATCGATTTTGTTTTTACTTAATGCTCAAAACACCTTAATTTTAATTATTTTAAGACTTTAATTATGATGTCTCGAAATTTGCAATTTGAGAAGTCGAAATGGAGTATTTTAGGGTTTCAAAGGGGGAAAATCAGGGTTTCATGTGTTAACTCTATAAATTATTGCTAATTGCGCCAACAGATTGCCTCGTCTAAACGCAGCAACACCAACGGTTCGCGCAACGAAAAAAAAAAACAAATATTTTTTTAGAGAAATTACAAAAAAGTTTTTTTTACGGAAGCTTCGGTACCTAAGTTATTGATCAATCATCAGGCCAAGGAAGATAAAATTTAATGATTCGAATGATTCGGCTTTTTTGATTTACTTGAAATTCATTTTTGATCTTTTAATTTTCTCTGAATTATTTTATTTTCACATCTCATTACATTCATCCCACGTAGCCTCCCTTAATATTTTTACAGAAAATATGAATTTCTGTATAGTAAACCTAGTTAAATGAAGCAGAAAATAAATTATACGCGGATGTACATTGAAAAGGCAAAACAGCTCTCACAAAATATCTTTCTTTAGAACCACGAGGAGATTGTTAACAATAAGTAAAGAATTTAATTAAGTACTTAGCAGTCTTAAAAACAAAATAATATTTTTTCAAAATCTCATTTTTTAAGATTTTTAATATACCGATAATTCTAATAAATACTGCTATTACTACTTTTCCTTATCCGCACCCAATGGTGCATAGGGCACTGCATTGGTACACCAAGTGCAGTGTACCGTGATCTTACTCCTCAGAACGTAACAAATTCTATCAGATATTAAAATATCTGATAATCTGTTGTCAATTTTATAAATTATAGGAAGATTCTGATTATGAACTTCTTTTTAATAAAATAAAAGGTTTTTCATGTTACAAAAGACGTAAGAAAAATTTCAGAAACTTGGCCTTCATTAGTGATAACATTGTCGTCTTCAAATAAATATACTACTATATACACCGTGTATTTTAAACGTATAATATATTATTTTAAAGGGTAAACAATTCACAAGCTACAAACGAGTATAAGTCTACATCATCTACATGGTGTAACAAAACTCGTAGTACAACCCTTAAACAGGTGAATCTACATCATACTTTTTAATCTGAGCTTGAAAAAAAAATTGTTTTCTTTTTATAAGAGCTTTCATAAGTACCTATCGCAGATTAAGTAAGATTGCACCAAGTTTTATTAAAACGTATTTTGAAAATGCTTAGAATTTAATGAGATTTTGCAAAAAATTTATCGAAAAATAAAAAACAACTACCGTATGCTCTCGGTGCGTGACCTGGGCGACCAGTCCTTGGTGTAGTTGTAGTGGTACCTCCTCCCCCCTCCCACAGTCCTTTGGCCTGCCAGCGCTCCAGGTGGTGACGCATGGCGTTCTGGACCTCCGTGTTGAGGAAGCAGTAGAAGAGAGCCACCGTGAATCCCTGGAATGGATAAATACGATCGATGGTTTAGAAGCGTAGTGGAACAAATTGATACTCCCCTCCTTTTGTGAAAAGGCTTATTGCACATAATTTTATGACTGATGAAAAATAAAACAAAAAGTCACAAAATCACCCTTGTAATAAATTGTAAATTGGATATTAATAAGAAAGATCCGATCTTTTAAAGCTAGGGGTTTAAATGCCATCAGTGACGTCACGAACTTAATAAAAAAAAATATATATATATATATAAAAAGTGTCAGTTTCTTGTGCAGTTTCTTGTTCAGAAAACTGTAAAGTCTGCTAAAAGACATGCTGAATACGTATATTTTCTAAGCGCGATTAAGTTATTATCATAGTTTGCACACAGGAATTTGTTAATATAGCTAATAATGTAAATGTGTTATTTGTTTTTTACGTTTTTAAAAGCATTCAATATAAGAATATCTACTTAAACGTTTACATTAAAAAAAACATTAACTGTCAGGGCAGCCCAACGTTGGGCGGACCATTCAATATTCCGTACAGTTTTCGCTTTATACGGGACAGTTTGCAAACTGCACAAGAAACTGAACAGTATAAAGTGCACCTTAGAATTCTGTACTTAACCCGAGATACGGTTGGTAAGTCATTAGACTTTCTCATGTCATACATATGGAGTTTCATTCCACGTCATTTGCGAGTTCGAGTCTGAGGATTAGGGCTCTTTAGCGGGTCCATTGACCAGGGGAAATCGATTAGAAGAACACAAAACGCCGGGGAACGGACAGCTTTCGGGATCCGTGTTAGTAATCTTGTGGATATAATGAGAAGAAATGGCGGTTTAACGGATGTACTGGGTGTTCTGAGATTCGATGTCTGTCTCATTGACCAGGTTCGTAGGGTTATCCAAGGTTTTAAAGCGGATAGTAAAATTCCATCTTAGTCACCGTACGTTTTTAAATAAAATTTACGTATTTTGTTGATTGATTCCTACTCCTACTCCCCCAGAGCCAGAGAAAGCCCCCCCAGATCTCTTCAGGCCCCCCTGGGGGGCCAGGTGGCCTACTTTGGGAACCTATGGTATAGATCTATACTATAGAATAAACCTAATAGTAATATTTACATTTTTTTATTTAATCATAAAATGTACGTATTTTAAAGAGTCTCTAAATATAAAAAAAGTTACAATGAAAGAAAAAGAAGTTATAATGTAAGTGTGCCTGAATGTAGAAAACGTGAAAGGCCGAGAAAGACATGGCTTGACCAAGTACTACAAGTACTTGAAAGTGGACATGGGAAAAGTCGGAATAATCGGTACATACAGTTGTAATTACTAATAAATAATGATCGGGGTAGGAACTAACATCCATACCACTGTTAATTTGGGCCGACTCTGGTTGGTTTGAGTGATGGAAACAATGACAATTATAATACATAAGCCGAGACGGTGGTAGGGGTACAATGAAAGCATTTGTTCGCGTACATAACGTAAATTCATCCGTATTTTTATCACACTAACAATCTTAAAATCGCGGTTTAGCTTGTTGAAAAAATCGGTAGAGTTGGCTGGACTGAAAAAAGACTCAATAGTCTTTAAAGCAGTCTAGGGAAAGGGTGGGGCTTTCATTGTACATACATACATAAATAATATAAATGTGTGTGTATTAGCGTCTTAATTAATCAATACAGCTTTTAAAATAGTTACAATAATTGGCTTTACTATCATAGAGCGAAATTTAGATATTATAATATTATAAATCAAAGTTGTTATTGATTCGTTTGTTTGCCGGGATTTTACGAACCGGGGAGTTTATTGCGACGGTGAAAATAGCTTTATTTGTCAATTTACTGTTGTTTAATCAGCAACTATTGCGGACAGCTGGAACACTTTCAAAGCATTATTTGTCGTTAAAGTGGCTTCAGTAGTGCTATTAAATCAATTTAAATAAACAACCGACAAGCAAGCGGTAAAAGTGAATAATTTATAACTCCAACAATTTAAATAATAGTTTTTTTGCGAAGCGCAATGTAAATAGAATTAAAAAAAAAAAAATCCTCATTATATACTACCATTACCTATTACTGCTATTTTCCCTTAAGCGCACTTTATGCAGGACAGAAAACTGTCTAGTTTCTCGTTCAGAAAACTGTACAGTCTGTCAAAAGACACGCAAAATATGTATATTTTCAAAGTTTTTATAGAATGTTTCTGCTCAGGAAATTGTAAATTTTATACCTAACAATGTAAATATATTTTTTTAAAACATGTTTTTAAAAGTATTTAATATATCAATAGCTACATAAACGTCAATATTCCAGTTAGTTTTCGCTTTATACGGGACAGTTTGCAAACTACACAAAAAACTGTACAGTTTTCTGTCCCGTATAAAGCGCGTAATTCATCTAACACACCTCGCATTATGAAGGTTCCGGGTTGGAATTTCGGTAAGATTACAATTTTATTTAAGTCTTGGTGTTTAGGATGTTCCCGTATAAAGCGCGTAATTCATCTAACACACCTCGCATTATGAAGGTTCCGGGTTGGAATTTCGGTAAGATTACAATTTTATTTAAGTCTTGGTGTTTAGGATGTTCCCGTATAAAGCGCGTAATTCATCTAACACACCTCGCATTATGAAGGTTCCGGGTTGGAATTTCGGTAAGATTACAATTTTATTTAAGTCTTGGTGTTTAGGATGTTCCCGTATAAAGCGCGTAATTCATCTAACACACCTCGCATTATGAAGGTTCCGGGTTGGAATTTCGGTAAGATTACAATTTTATTTAAGTCTTGGTGTTTAGGATGTTCCCTTTTGTTATTAGGCTTCCTGGCTTGTAAACCTAGTAAAAATAATGTAAACGAATATACCATACATATCGCAACACAATACCAAACTGCACTAACTCAAAAATGTCGCGTTTTAGAAAATTGCAATAAGGTGTTTTGATTTTTGTACTGTTTCATTAAAATTTTATCGAAAAAATGTATTTCGCGGTATCGAAAAAATTATTTTTTTTTTTTTTCAGACAGAAATATTGTGGGTTGGTGTGAGCTTTAATTTGGAATTATTTCGAACAATTTGGACTACATGAATTTTTGCTGAGTACGTTATTTATAAATAAATTATTTTATGCTTTCCTGCAAAACTTTTCTTGTCCCATTTTAGACCTTAAATATCCATATACACTTCATTATAATGCACAAAGGTATGGTCATATTTTTAGTGTGTTAAATATAATTAATAAAACCCTACTGCACATCTCTGTGGTATATTGGAAATTCGAACTGTCGCTAAATCCCCACTGAATAGATATTGCGCCATGGCTCAATAAATAATGTTCAGTATTATGCTGTTGTGCTGAAACTGAATGAGAAGGGATGATATGATTGTTTAGGGCATTGGAGAGAAGTATCACACTCCGATATATTGAAATATCAGGCAGGATTCTACTTAAATCATGAATTTCATATTTTGATAACAAAACTCGTAGTACAACCCGAAATCTACATTTTGGAGTCGAAAGTGTATATTATACAGAATCAAAAAACCTTATAAAATTAAAAAACTTTATTTTGTTTGTGAATCATGAAGACTATTATGATGTAATCAGTTAAAGAAATTTTTCAGATAACTATTGAATGAATCAATTTGCGATTTTTGAGTTAACACAGCATTAAAATAAACTACTACTACTACTTTCCCTTATCCGCACTCAATAATGCATAGGGGCACTGTATTGGTACACCTTGTGCAGTGTGTCTTGATCATTTTATTACATGAAGGCAAGATGATCAGTCTTACGCTTCAGTACCAGTCCAAGGTATCACACATGAAATATTTATATGAAAAATCTCATGTAAATAAATATTTCATGTTGACCCCCTACGGGAATCGAACCCGCGACCTCAGGCACGGTATTAAAATAAACACACATTTTTATTTCCCATCCATATACCACTTAATATACCATGAAATCTGATTTACCTAAATTTTTAGTGAGGATGCACTTGGTGTACAAAATGTAGTGCCCTATGCACCATTAAAATATATAACTTTCAATCAATATACAAGTAATATAATATCTCCAACTAAGCTGCCTACTGTAACTCGTCAGTAAGTGCATAATTACATGTTCAAAATACAAAATTAAAATACACAATCTCTTGCTAACAAAAATTCTAAAATATCTACATACATATAAATAAAAAAAATTACGTGTGTTGTAAGGGAAAGTAGTAGTAGTAGTAGTAGTTTGATGAGGATAATATTATGTTGAATATCCATTTTGTTAAAATATCATCAGATGATAAAAAGCAATGATATACGATATCCTTTAGGATGGAATAAATTGAATCCTGACGGTGAAATATGACGGCGAGTGTTTGACAGATAACTCAAATGAATTTTGAAATTTACGTATTTTTTGGTATATCACGATAAATCAGTTTTTTGTCGTTTGCCAAACAAATATTTTTTATTCCAAGTAAATAAATTCAATAAACCCCATCAATAACCCATGAATTAACTACTTCTGCATCTTTCTTTTATCCGCTTCTAATGATGCATAGGGCACATACAACATGATTAAATTAATTCAGAAGGAACCTTAGTAAAATACTAATGTAATACAGCAAAGTTTCGCACGTATTGCAGTAACCTTATTCAACCAGGAATCACTCGGTTTTTATTTGGAATGGTAACTAATAATAAGGTAATATTCGTAAGAAATTTTTATTCTATACACCATATATACGAAATTTAGATATTTGAAATCAGTGTTTACTTATTAAAACATAAAAAGCATCTTTGTGATCAGTTATAAATTTTTATATTTAAAAAAAAAAAGAATTATATTAGCTGTAAGAATTTTTTTATAGCTAAATGAAAATGTACAAACAAAAAAACAACATGTGTACAATTCAACATTTATAGTGCCTATTGTGTCCATCTTGTGTAGTTGATAGCAAATCGGGGCACCATGCATGAAGTCGTGGGTTCAATTCCCGACAGGGATCAATGTGAAATCCTTATTTTGCCATGTTTTTTAACATCAAAATATTTCGTATGTACCTTGGACTGGCGATGGAAGATGATCATCTTGGCTTAATGTAATAAAAATTAGTGATCACTGCACTTAGTGCACAACTTCAGTGCGCTTTAAAAGTAGTATAGTTATTGCAGCCGCCAATTAGATTTATTTTTATTTATTTTATTGTTTTTACGCCCATAAGGCTTTTTAACGTTAGACATTTATAAATGATTACACAGTAGGTAGTATTCATTAACGCCAGAGATGGCATCCAGACACTGTTCCCTAAAATGCACTAGATTTGTGTTAAAAACATCAATATTGTTAGTATACTTGTTAGCCAGTGCGTGCATTCTTCGTATCGGTGAGTTAGCACTGTAATGGTGGTAGATGATTGGCTAAATAGTGCATTACTACGGGTAAACTCGACCGGGCACTCTCGTATACTAATTAAATTTGTTAGGTGATAACAATCAATCATAGATTTTAACACTTTTGAACAGAAAAGAGCCAAATCTTTTAATATTCTTCTATTTTCATAACTTGTTTGCATTTTGAATATCGTTTTTTTATCCTCTAACCGGAAAGTTGATTATTATTTTTATTCGTTTATTTTAATTTTTTGTACAATAGTGTACAAAAAGTGTACAAACGGGTTTATTGCTAAGAAGCAATATCTTCCAACCAACCGGAAACAGAGCGGGTTGAGTGGGTCAAGTCTACTCGAGTCAAGTCTATTATGTATTAGCTCATATCGAAGAATATACTTACTTTCACAGTGTAATGACAAAGTTAAACGGATTTATAGACCATAAAAAATAGTCGAATGATTGCTAACGCCGAGAAAATTTGCAATATAAAAATTTTGATCGCGGAGATAAATTTTATCTTTCGATTTATCTCATATAAATTTATAGTCTGGTTATTACGAACAGGTAATTTATATAGTTCCGCAGCTAAGGGTTAAAACGTTTAAAAACCTTTACTTTTTTAGTACACGTTTACATCTTAGGTATACTTTTATGAAGTGTAATCTTTTACCATTGATTCGATCTCTACTGTTTTCTCTTATCAATATATTTTTTATGAACCTAGGAATAACCTAATAATTCGTAAGGCGAATTGGTTTATTTCTGTCAGTTCCCAGAGAAAATTGATATTATGCCATGATAATTTTTGTTAAATCGGTTAAAAAATAGCTTGCAAGCTAGTTGAATTATTATTTATTCGACAAAGACAGTTTTCAATAAATTCAAAGGTAATTTCCAAGAAAACATGCAATTTTTTTACTAGCTCTTAAAACTTTTGTTGCACCTTCCGGTTACGTTAAATGATTTTAAGATAAAAAAATATATTACAAAAGAAATTTTTTTTTTTTTTTAGTGTTTTTATAAAAAAGTATTTTACTATTGCAAAATATGAATTGTATCTTATAGACGGTAAATATTGGTCCGCCTTGTGATGTAGTATTGAGTGCGTTGGGCACAATACACGAGGTTGCAAGCTCGATTCCCTACGGGGTCAATATGAAGTAATTATTCAAATGTGATCAAGTGTGATGAAAAAAAACCGCATACCTTGGACTCGTAAGACACCATGTAACAATGATTAAGATTCACCGCACTTGGTTTGCCAATGCAGCGCCCTATGCACCATTAAATGCGATTAGGGAAAGTATGTAAGCATGTTTGTATAGGTAAGCAAATATTTTTTCTTAATCGAGTATTAAATGGCCGAAAAATACGATACTTGATAGTTGTCTTATGCGGCAAAGGTTAAACTTACCCCTTGTCAATTTAACGAACGCAATTCACGTTACAAATTTATTTGAATGAAACAACTGAATTCGCAAATCCCTTATGTAACCACTCGACAGTGGGACAAATAAATACAGATTCCCTCTGAATTATTATCCATACACATTAAATTTGAATTTCCCACGAGGATATAATATTTCACGTTTACTTGTGAACAATCAAAAGGATCAAAACACAACTGTTTGGCTCTAATATCCTTCCTTTTCGGAGAGTAAGGATTCATTTACGAATTTATGTAAGTATTTAGTTTCAGAGAGAATTGGTTTTATCCAGATTATCCTTGATTAAGGTATTTCATAAAGGCTTACGCCCTCTCGTTAAAAGTAGGAAAATCTTTACTTTTATAATATTTTAATATAGGTACCATTCTCGAAGACCATACTTCTAGTTCACAACTTTACAGCATTGTCAAAATGAAAAACTTTTTAAAACTATGTATACAACGTATATACTTTAAGGAGATACCAAAGACATAATATTAAAAAAAAAATACCCTACACTTATACTATGTTTAACTTGGGACCAAGATAGAGGCGCTTACTAAATTAATGTAGCCGAAAATGGGATATTTATTTTGTTTTAAAGAAAAGTATTTATTTATTCATTTATCGTTTCATTACATTAATATTTTTTGCAGTTTGGAATGTTTATATTTCAGTTCTTAAGGTCTAAACTCGTGTTAAACTGAAATAGTACATGTACATATTATTTGAAAATTTTTAACATATTAATAATTAAACAATAACAATAGTAATAAAACTAAATTAAATAATTCAATATCAGGGAGACAAAATATAATAAAAAATAAGTAATAAGAAAAACAATAAACTGAACAAAAGTAAACAATAGACATAAAAATACATAAACATAGGTAAATACATTGAAATTTTCCTATAAAATGCTTCTCTTAATCAAGATTGTACTTTTAATAAATCTGCCACCTCTTCCCTACTCCCATGCATCAGCCAATCATGATATTTATCTTAAATGTATTAAAATTTTTGGATGTCTTCATGTTTATTGGCAATATATTGAAAAATTTAGGGCACAATAGGCAAAAACATAAAAACTAGCGCCCTGATTCCTCTGGACTTAATGAGTTTTTTAATCATCATTATTTTTATTTTTCCACCACTTTTATGTTTAAAAAAAAAATAAAAATGCAAAACTCCTTTATTTTTTTCTTGAAAATAAATATTCTTTCAAAAAAAAAATCCGTATTTTTAAAAATCGATTACGGTCGTGGACTCTCCGGACAATCTGGATACCAATTTATCCTTAGGTTGCAAACCTCACTCCAATATTTTTCCAGCTTTCTGGGACAGTTATTTTCGAATATTTCAAAGCTGCCAACATAATGTACCTTTTTAAAAAATACTTATTATTATTATGTAGTATTATTTTTTTAACTTTTCTCGTCTCTTAAATGCTGAATTTTTATTTGCACTCTAAACTGCTATATTATATATTTGATATTTTTGCACCCAGACAAACTGTAAAAACTACAGTTTATCGGGACAAAATTGTCTTTTTAAATTATTTAATTTTAAGAACTTTTCAATAAAGTAGCTACTTTGCTTATTTGAAAAATGAAAAATGAAACAAAATTCTTCGTTTATGAAAAACTAAACTTAAAGAATAGCAACTAAAATAAGGTTTTACTCAAAATTTTATTCATTGTGCGATAGAAACATCTTATTTTTATCATTCTGTATTGTAATACGGCTGAAAAACCTCTTTATTATAACACAATAGATCAACATATTTTTTTCATATAAAGTTGAATGCTATTCACCTAAACATGCTCAGAATGGTACGAATTGTGTAAGGTATGTGAGCTCACTCGAGCAACTCAGGCGTATTTAACAGATAAAAGTTTTACACTGGAAATCTCCAAGAATCGGCAAAATAGCAGATAATAAAAGAGAAAAATAATATTATCTTACAAATCAAATATGAGAATATGTATTATTATTGTAATTTTTATGTCATTTTCACAACTGAATTACTTTTTGAGGCTTTTTCAAATATTTTTTAAAGCCAATTAACAGACTAAAAACCCATTTTAAATTAGCACTGAATGCGTAAATTAAGTAATTGAGGGAAACTTATTAATTACACAGGCTATGCCTATGTGGGATTTTTCTCAAATTATTGTTTATCTTAACTTGTATTTTGTATTAATTTTTTTATATAAATGTATAATTATTTTTATTGTTAAAAAATTGAAAAAAATTTGAAAATTTCAATATGTAAAAAAATAAGAAACAAACAAAATAAATAAAATATAAGCATGATATTAAAATATGGTATAGGTAGAGGCTTTGTTTTAATGGGAAATGTGTGGGTTTATTTCTTTAATCTTGTAATGAAAGTGATTGAAATCACGTATTGTTCTTAAAATTTACCTAATATTATAAATTTACCAACAAAATAAAGGATTAAATCGAAAAAAAAATAAAAAAATAAAAAATAGCATAAAATAAAATATGAAAATCGAACCCGCGACCTCAAACACGGTAGCCAAATGCGCTACCACTATGTTACGAGGTGGAAATACAATAAGCTGCGGTTAAAAATCACTAAAATGCCACTTAAATAAAAAAACGATGATTTTGAAAATGTCGTTTTTTGACCCTCGTCAACGGATATTTAAAGACATCATTAAAACTTCGGAGTAACATAAGTAGGTATATAACATCTAAGTACATAAATACAGTACAAGGATTAACATGTTTCTATCCGACAAGTTTATAAGGGGTTAAAACGGCTTAAATTTGTCAGAATATATTAAGTTAGTCCTTGTTAGTTTTGGTCTATCACTAAGATAAAAGGAAACAATATTATTTTAATACAGATCCTTCAAAACACAACAGAAAAGGATATTCGCTGTGCAGACTTTAGGTCAAATAAAATTGAAATGAGTCTCTCAAATAAATTATATAATATATTAATATACGAGTGCCTGGTCGAGTTACCCCGTAAGAAATGCACTATTGAACAAAAATTACTGCAGCCAATCATCGAAAAATTACAGCTCAAACTCTTCTATACGACGAATTAACGCACTGGAAAACAAGTATGCTAATAATATTGATGTTTTCAACACTAATCTAGTTCGTTTTAGAGAGCAGTGTCTGGATGCCATCTCTGGCGGTGATAATGGTTAGTGTGCCATTTGTATTATTATCTCCCTGTATTTTTTAATGCACCACTTGCTCCATTTAATATCATATTGTACTTTTTCTTAGCATAAGTTTTCTTGCAAAATAGAATCGACATGTTGAAATTTTCAAATAAATCTTAATATAATATTTGTATTGAATATTTACGTAATATTTCTTTTAAGTTTTAGTAATTTTTTATGTATATAAGTACCTACTTACTGTGTAACTTGTGAAAATAGTTGTGTTAAAGCCCTACGGGAGTTTTAACAATAAAAAATAAAATAAAATAAATAAAATATAACAACATTTTGAATGTGTACAAATGTTTGTAGACAAATTACTGGATTAAACCCATGCTGGGCTAATATCAGATATTTTTGATATCCCAACAGAGACAGAGACACTCTGGAAACGAATGTGGATTATCTAGGCGTTTACAGGGCTGGGTTAAGTGGCCACTTGATGTATTACAACATTCCCCATTCCGCCCATCATCTGATAACCATGTATGACAATTTTTTATATATTGAACTCGCGTTCGTGAGATTATTATTATTTCATGCGAGTTTATGAATATTGAAATCATTAAACTCAAGGGCCGTATGAATAAAATTTAAAATAGCCATAAAAGGTTTCAAAATTTTGTTTGATAAGTAAGAGTAAGTAATGAAAAGCGTTAAGTTTAATGGTAAAATGAGTATTTGACCAATTTTTCTCCTATCCGTACCTAATGGTTCTAGGACACTGCAGAGGTGGTAGTTTCATCAGAGATCCGTAAGATGATAAGTCTTTCAGTGCTAGACGAAGGTTTCACACGCGAATTATTACTGTGAATAACAAATTTTACAATAAATATTTCATATTGTCTTTTACGGGAATTAAATCCGCGTCAACGCGTATGGTAGTCCAAAGCACTGACCACTTCACCACAAGGCAGATAAAATATATTTTTTAAATCGCTATTTTTAACACACATTGTATAAAAATGAACAATCGTAACAATCTAGAATGCTATCCTACAAAATTTGAAATCCATTCATAGAAACAATATGCTCAATTTGCCATAAAAGAGGAAAATTGGTTGAAAGGTATAATTGGACCTTTGTTATTTGAAAATGCTGGAAGTACTCTAGCAAATTTAATATCAGCAACAACTGCATGAAATAAAATGAAAAAATATAACTAGACAAGTGTTTTTTATTAAAACCAAATAAAGCATTGAAAATATTTTGTTTACTACAAGCGGAAAAAAATTACACTGTAAAAAATATTAAAAAAAACAGTTGTTGTGATACCTTGGACTGACGCTGATGCGTAAGACTGATCATCTTGCCTTAATGTAACAAATGATCAATGCAGTGCCCTATGCATCATTGGGTGCGGATAAGAGAAAGTAGTAGTAGTGGTTGTAGTTAAAACAACATTTTTTTTCTCTACTTTGTTGTGATTTGCAACTAAGGAACGAAATTTTTTAAAAATTTTTGTTATCATCATTAACGTCGCAATAGATCTTCACAGGTCGCAGTGACGTCAGGAGCTCAAAAACCCTGACCCCCGCCTAGAATAGAATAACATTATTATGTTCGTAATTAATTTTTATGAAAGCTGTCTGGATATTTAATCGGTTAAAACAAAATGGCGCCTTTATAACTCCTGCATCACACCTGTTCTTCTCTATGGCTGCGAATCGTGGCACCCAACTAGGGCCCAAGACAGCAGACTTCTGAGTTTTGAGAATAGGTGTCTTAGAAGAATTTTAGGTGTGCGGTGGTTTGACTTTGTATGGAACACAGAGGTGACACGGACACAGCAACCCTTGGTGCAACGGACACAGCAACCCTTGGTATCTACTGTCATCCGGCGAAGGCGAGGCTAGGTTGCTTGATCATTAGTAGTTAGTTAATTAGTTGGTTAGTTAATAGTTAAATTAAACAATCGTAAGTAAAAGCATAAATTTCAACATAAGAATTTTTTTACTATGGAGAAAGGAACAAATTTTCAATTTTTTTTACTTTTACTGACGATCAAACAACCCAGCCTAAGTAGCGCTAAAATATAAAAAGTAGGTACATAGCCACTTCTCTGGTTCTACGCATCAACTATATATGTAGGTATTCATTACGACCCTTTTTGTGCACTTAGGAAACGGGTGCTTTTAAAGCATCCGTTTGCTGTCAATCCGTTTTTGTAAGCTCCGCTTTTAAATATTTTTTACGAGGAATCTTTTGAATTTTTGTTTTTCGCAGATAAATTTCAAATATTCATTACTTTACACAGAAATAAAAATACGGAATTAAAAAATAAGGGACATTTCTCCATTTTATCGTCATTTTTTTAAAGATAAGTTTATTTCCCAAAAACAAAACCAATGGGGTTCTTCCCGATAGCATGAATATCCTTGAAAACGTTATAAATATTTAAAGTATATTTTTACAATTTCAACGATATAAAACACGATGATCAAAAATTTGGTTTTCATTTATAAATTTATGTTTTAAAAACACGAAAATACGAATGATTTTTAACGCCCGTTATTGGCTAATGACGTAATACCCGTCGACCGTGAAAGGCGTGAAAGTCATTCCGTAGTAAGCGCCTATATTGCTGTGACGTCACACGGCATGCGCGCCAAATGGAGGATTTTGCGAGCGATTTGAAAAAGCGCTATTTCAAACCGCGCTAGAAAATTCATATGACATCGTAAAAAATTTAAAAAAAAATTCCCTAGATATTCTAATTTTTTAAACAATTTTTTGAAATAAAAAATCGGGAAGAACCCAATTCCAACAGATCCAGCCTTCCTAATCTCTTCAGTCCCACGTGGAACCAATGGGCCACGCTCTAATATTTTTAAATTCCGTAATTTTTTTTGTGTGAATGGTAATGATTTTTTGAAAATTTTCTGTGAAAAATAAAAAAATTAAAATTCAAAGGATTCCTCGTAAAAAAATATTTAAAAACGGAGCTTATAAAAACAGGGCAAATTTTAGGTAAAATGGCACTTTCGGTGATAACGTTCATAAATCAATACAATACAATAAGTAGTTTGATCAACTAAGCGTCAGCTAAACAAACTGTTTCCTTGAAAAATTGACAGTTAAACTAACTTCAGACTTATTACGTGTAGAATGACATTCTAAAATAATTTTGCATTAATGAACATAGGTTATGTTTACCAAATTATGACAGATGTAAAAGAACTTTCCCACTATAATCATATAAATGAACGTTTGTATGAAAATGTATGCAGTTTGTATCGTTTTTTTTTAGAAATATTATCGTAGTGGTTACGTTGTATAAAGCTATTTCCTGTTTATGGGATTCACGGCGGAGGGATGCTTTAAAAGCACCCGTCTCCTAAGCGCGCAAAAAGAGTCGTACTTAATATATAGTTGATGCGTAGAACCAAAGAAGTATCTATGTACTTTTTTGCTGTTTTAGGCGCTACTTACATCAAAACTTAATTTGATAGACGCATAATACCTAAATAACGACCCGTTTTGGCGGGAAATCGCGATTACGGTATTTTAAAAATTAATTACGGACATAATATGAATTAAAAAAATCAAAAAAAAAATTTTTCATACTAAATATTATAAATCACCATATAAAAAAAATTTAAAAAAAAAATTTCCCCTGGCCCATTGTTGTACGAATGCAGTGCCCAATGCACTACTAGGGGCGGATAAAGGAAATAAGTAGTCGTAGTAACACCTAGCGACATCATAAGACTGGTGATCACGATAACAACGCGTGCTGAAACCGGTTATTGGCTCTCAAGTGCATCAAAATATCAAAAGATATGCAAACAGAAATATCATTTTAAAGGAAGTGCAATAAAGATGTTAAATGTGGAAAGAAATGTAGAAATTCGACTGCAGCAACTAACAATGTCGGGTCTAAATATAGTCATTTTTAGACGTGATAACGTCTAATAAATCGAATAACGCCGGCTGCACACACGAAAAAGCATGACTCATTGTCACGTTCCGCCTGAGCCGAGTGTGCAAGCGAGAGCGCGGAGCAAGCGATAGAGAGGCACGATCGGCCTAAGCGTTCGGTTTGTGACGCATCTATCTCTCTTTCACTCCATCGGCCGATGCGTCCGAGTATAAGGGAGACAGCAGCAGCACACAGTTTTTTAAAATTATATTATTTACTGCTGAAACATTCCTTACCTGAGTGGACAGCAATATGGCTCTCGCATAGTCGAACAGTTCAGCAGAGTAGCCGGTGGTTGGTCCATAGAGCACTAGAAGGTAGGTGATACCAAGCAGGGGTATGAGAACCAAAAGCGCCTTGGTAGCTTTGCGGTACTGTTGAGTCTCCAGGGTGTTAGCAGAACGAAGCTTCGTGATCAACACCTGCAAAAATAAAATAAAAAGGATTAAAAAATGCAGTTGAATGCAACGAAATGTTTCATTAAAATGTACGTACATAGAAAAAATTTAGTCACATAATTATTATATAACTGACAACACTTTGAATGTGTTCCTACAAATTTTCGCTGATAAATTATAAATCAGATGATTGTCGGAATGGGTAATGTAATAAGTCGAGTAGCCACTTAACCCAGCCATGACCTTTGTAAATACCTAGATAATCAAAATTCTTTTCCAGAGATTTTATGTTTCTGTTTAGATGTCAACAGTGATTGATAATTTTGTATCCAATACAAAAGTTATACATGTCCACTATTTGTCAAAAATGACTAATGTTTTTTTTAAAATTTAAATAATTACCTTATTTACAAATAATGCTGATTAACAAACTGGAAGATCAGTAAATTTTACTTTTAGCTTTATTCAATTTATAAAACACAAATAAATATTAAAGTTTTAATGAAGATACCTTAGCCTTTAATTACTCTCCTATAAAATTTTGGTCCAGGGAATATATCGCTTTTCTGCTGTTAACTTTCGTTTTGATCATTTAAGTTCTGAAAACTGGAAATGTGAAAAACCTGGAAAATCGGTGCGAGGCAGAGTGTGCTATCCATATGCTCCACATAGGGAGCGGAAATGAAATAACGTTTAAACTTTAGATTTCATAATAAGATTGAAAACGTTTACAACTTATTCTGTCAGTCTATATTGTAAAACTCCAATATATGTAGATAGAAAATAGCACATAATAGCTCTATCATTTTCCCAAGGGAGACATTGAAAGTAAATTAGTGCTGCACTAGGAAAAAATAAACAAGAAAAGAACTGAACTAGGACATAACAAAGCAGACTTTTAGGTGAACGATGTCTTTAAATAAGTCTTAAAGATCTTGGAACTAACATTGAAACTTTCATAGGAAGTACTATTTATATTTAGAAATAAAAATACCTAAATACAAATAGGAAAGTGTACTATATTTTGTAAAAAAATATTTAAAAACGGAACTTATAAAAATGGATTGACCGCAAACGAATGCTTTAGAAGCACCCGTCTCCTAGGCGCACAAAAAGGGTCGTACTGAATATAAATTTGATGCTTTAAACCAGAGAAGTGGCTATGTACTTTTTTCTATTTCAGACGCTACTTACATCAAAACTTGTTTAAACTGTTAATAGACGCATCCTAACCATAAAATGACCTGTTTTGGCGGGAAATCGCGATAACCAAATCTTAAACATTGGAAATGATAACGAAAATCGAAAAAAAAGTGGTGTTGTGGCATATTTATTATACATAGGTATTTACGAATAAATTTGCAGTAAAAAAAGTCGAGAAGCTCGTAGGTACGTAAATTTAACCAAGAAACTTCGAAGCATAATTCTGAATAGTTCTAAATAATAAATTAGGTATCATTATTCTGATATATTGTACGCATTCCAATATTTGTTAGTAAATAAATGAATGAAATAAAATAACTCCTGTAAAAAAACTTTTGGTTGTCTGTAAAGTCGGTTTACGGACGATGATTTTACGTGATAACGTCACGTAATAAGAAAACATTGATGAAAAATAGCATACTTTTATGAATTGAATTGAATTATCATTAGTGAATTATCATTATTTTGTATAATACAAAGCAGGAGTTAATTGAAAATTACAATTTTTTCCATAAATTAACATTTTTTTGTTTTTTCTTCTTGTGTGCTGCTGCTGTCTCCCTTCTACTCGGACGCATCGGCCAATGGAGTGGAAGAGAGATAGATGCGTCACAAGCCGAACGCTTAGGCCGATCGTGCCTGTCTATCGCTTGTTCCGCGCTCTCGCTTGCACACTCGGCTCAGGCGGAGCGTGACAATGAGTCATGCTTTTCGTGTGTGCAGCCGGCGTTCATCAATTTATTAGACGTTATCACGTCAAAAGTAAGAGTATATTGCAAAGCGAAATACGGATTGTTTCAGGGCTTATTATTTCCAAATCACTGCTTTTACACCTTCAAAATCATGTTGGATGCACTACAACATCTGCTATATTGAAATTTGATTTGACATGCATCGTTGTGCAAGGATCTTACGCTGGAGTTGTCAAACTACAAAATCGTATATAAATCTGATGGTAGGTAGCAGGGAGCAAATACTTATAGGTACCTATTTTTAGATCCCGTTTTAAAATAAATTTGTGTAGCTCTGCAATTTTTTGTAGTCCTGCATAATTTTCGGTTTAAGAAATATTGATAGCAATAATAATTATTGTTGCACTTCACTCTTAGCTTTAGATTCGCGATTGTATTTGTTTGTTTTATTATAATAAATATATATTAACATTTTTTAATAAGGGTACACGTGATTTATATATACACTGAGTTTTTACTATACAGAATACTTATTTAAAAAAAAAAAAATAGGCTAAAATAATCGATCTCCCAGAGAAGCAAAATCCATTTGGAAATGGGATATGTGCTAGTCGTATAAAATAGGTTTTCTATGATTTCGGTTTTGAGAATAGGTATTGAATCCATCATAACGCAAATGGGTATACTTGCATATATTTCAAATTATACTATTACAATATGTTACTATTGAATCGATCAAAAAGTTGTATTTTCAAACTATATTACTGTTGTGTTTCCAAAAAACAAAATAACATTACGCTGAACAGTTTATTGTTATAAATTTTATAATTACCATTAATAAAATTACAAAAAATAACGACAATATTATAATTTAATTTGTGGCAACAGACGTATGAAGTATGTATACAGGGTGTTACAAAACTCGTAGTACAACCCGAAAAGTGGTGAATCTACATCGTTTTTAGAGACGATTGTGTATTATGACTTTTTAATCTGAGCTTGAAAAAAAAAATTTTTTCTTCTCATTTTTCACGGCAGATTAAGTAAAATTGCTCAAATTCTTATTAAAACGCGTTTTTCAATTTTGTTTTCTTTAGGGATTCTGTTGTTTTGACTAAATAAACGATATTTGATAACAATTTGCAAAAAACATCAACTTCGTAATCAATTTTCTCGAAAACTAAGGGTCAAATAAAAAAAAAAATTATTCCACAAAATCGACTCCAAATGTTATGTAAATTCACTGGTTTCCCGCTTGTACATCGAGTTTTTTTACACCCTGTATTGTATAATCGATATGGTCGATATGTTACTAGATTAACTTACTAACGAATCAATTTATCTTGATTGGTGACAAAAGGTCGATTAAGTACAGAATAGGGACCCTGCACCGCAAGTCGATAATATAATACTACCCTCCTTCATCCGTTTTCCGTTCAAAGCTCACATTTTTACAAGTTTCTGGAGTGAATATTGGAGTAGTTTTCGTACAGCAAACGTGAACTTTTCAGAGGAAATTGGAAAGATCCCACGAATTAATTTTCAAAGTTAGATTGTAATTTGCAAGTTATTTCACTCAATAAGATGAGGTAATAGTTAAAAATTGAGAAAAGAATACATGTACAGTGATGGTTCAATAATATTTTATATTCTTCAATTATTCAGGTTTAAAAGCTACGAGAAAACAGTATGTTAGTTGTTTTTTAAGAAATATTTCTGTTGCATTTGTTATTCTAAATACTTTTACCACCTTACATACTACTAGTTTCCCTTATCCATACCCAATGGTGCATAGGGCACTGCATCGGAACACCAAGTGCAGTGCGTCTTGATAATTTTATTACATGAAGGTAAGATCAGTCAAACGCTCCAAAGGTTACACATGAAATATTAATATGAAAATCACATCTGAATAAATATTTCATATTAGAATCGAACCCGCAACCTCATGCACGGTAGCCAAATGCGCTACCACGATGCTACGAGACGGACCACCTTATATATAAATTCATTTAAAAAAAAAAATGTTTCATATTATGTGCTATCTTGGACTGACTTTGAAGCGTTAGACTAACCATCTTGAATTTACGTAGTAAAAAGATCATGAAACATGATGTTTCAATACAGTGCCCTATGCATCATTAGGTGCGGATAAGGGAAAGTATGTAAGTAAGTACCTAGAATTTTCACAGATACAACAAAATAGCTAATTTGACATCGAAAAAGAATTTCTGTGAAATGGAATTCCACACTTAAAAAATACTACTGCGCCTAGTGTTGCCCAGTGACAGCTAGTGACCCACGTCACTCATACGTCATCACTAGATATCTACGTCAAACGTTTCAAATCGTGAGTGTACTGGAGTCTTTAGACGACGGAATTTGATAATAAGTGGTGTTATGATATTTTTAGAAAATTTGGATGGAAGTGTGAATTAGTGAACCCCTTCTAGTGAATTCTTTTTCCAAGTAATTTGAATTAGTTTATACAAACTTTTAGTAATTTTAGTAAGTCAAACCAAGTATCGAAGCGTTTAAATTGATAGGGAGAGTTCATTAAACGAACATACCTCTAACTTAGTACAATGTTTTACTTATGTAACATCTGATCCTTGGCGGAACTTTTTGGGAAATGCTAAGCCGTGTAATGCTAGGGATTAGAAACTTAAAATTTCCAAGTACCAAGCAAGATACATAACAGAAACATTATCTGAAACTTTAACACTTAAAATCTAAAAGGTAACTGATAAAAACCGTATGAAGAATAAATGAGAACAGTTTGGTAGTGTTATTTTTCCTTGTCGATAGGTATAACTATCTAACAAACCATCACGCCATTTCCCCGAAGGGGTAGGCAGAGTGGATAGAACGCCATGCCACTCTGTCCTGACACACTTCCCTTGCTTCCTCCACGTTCATACATCTTCTGCATGAGAATTTACATGCATATCCATACCGATTATTCAGATTTTTCACATAATATGTCTATTTTTAAGTATTTGTTTTACCTGATCATGCCATGTCTTTCTCAGCCTTCCTTGAGTTCTACACCCAGGCACACTCGCATCAAAGATTCTTTTAGCAGTTCTTTCATTATTAATTTGTTCTGCATGACCGAACCATCGTAAAATAACATATTATATAAATGCGTATACAGTGTGATTTTGACTAATATCTTGAAACTAGAGCTTTTTTCAACGAGAAAACACCTAAAATAATTAGAATGAAGTTTTTTAGGTTATTTTAATGCTGTAAGAAAAATAAATACAATAATTGTGTTTTTGTCGGTAACTGAAACCCAAAAACTTTTAGATTCTAAAAAAATATTGTCAATGCGGCCATACACTATAAATTAAAAATAAGAGTTGATTCCTAACAGTGAAGTTTTTGTATATTCCATAATAGACAATAAGATGTATAAAACACTTTTTATTATTGAAAACTAAAACGAATAAAAATTTCGTCAAAGAGTGAAAACCGTGTTGTAAGGGCGGTAACATTCACTAACCCCTTAGGTCTTAGGTCCTTAGAACAGTTTTAACATGGTTAGAACCCTTTAAAATAAAAACAAGGGTTGACGTCTGAAACTGAAAGTTTTTATTCTTCATTTCCTCAAGAAAACGTGCCCGGGGCGTCAAACTCCGTACCCTTTTCCTCGTTATCAGATCCTAGAATTGGACAATATCTCTGGTAGAAACATTAATCTACGTCACAGTGTCACGTCGTTATCTTACCATGTTTTGTTGGGCAATGTAAAAAGGGAATTAAGTTTCCTGTCAAAAAATTGAATATGTTATAAATGCCCTGGGATCATGGTGTTAACGACGTTTGCAGCTGTATCATGAATATTGATAGATTACCGAGTTATCTTCCATTGTCGATACAGAAATAATCCCTTTTTTTCTACAAAAAACATACCATGTTTACGAATTTTTTAATTTCCGATTGTAAACCCTTTAAGATCTATGGTAAAAAGTTCCTTTCCTCAAAATTACTTAAAACACATATTTTATTTTTATGGGTTAAGTACCTAAATAAAAACTTTTTGTTTATAATTTAAGTAGTTGTTAAAGAGATTTTAGTAAATAAACTCAAAATTATTATTGAAAATACACATTTTATTTCTCTCAGCGAATAATGTACTTCGTTTTTATCGACTCGACTGTTAGTTAACTCTGTAGATACTTCTTTACCATTCCAGTATATTCTAAAACTATTCACGTTAATTCTGTCACGCGATAAATATCGTCGTCAATTCGTCGGCAGTTTGCTTCAGAGCTGCGGGACGTACTTGACTTGGGAATCATATTGATTAATTACATAGCAAATATGGTGTAGTAATTAATTCAATGGTTGGGAGTTTTAGGACTTGTTTCATCACCTCCGTAGTAACTAAAAAAGGTGAATTTTTTTGTCTATTTGATAACTAAATTTAAACGATATTTACAACGAACCAAATTAACCCCAGAAATAATGAAACAATCTATCCTCCGATTAGCTGGTCAGCACTTTCGTCCGGCAACAGTGCAGCGGTGTTGTCAATGCTTTCAATATGTTTCCTTTTGCAAGATATTTAGAATCGTAAATTCCCAGTATTTATTAACATTGGTTTTTTAGAAATCGAGTTTTATTATGTTTTTATAATATGATACCAATCCAATACAATATAAAAATTTGGATTAACATTGTAACATTTCCATTTTAAGCTATTTTCAACCAAATAAAATTTGAGTTGAGTTGTCAAACGATCAAATACGACGCCATTTTTAAATACGTTTTACAAGGAGGGTGGGATAGAGAAAACTAATTTTACCGGACTACTTATCAAATACTGTAAAAATCCAACCCGGCAAAAATGTTTTAAGACATTTCGTTATTTTACTTATAATCGAGTTTTATTATGTTTTTATAATGTGATACTAATCCAAAACAACATAAAATATTGGATTATCATCATATTTATCTCCATTTTGACTGTTTTTCAATGCATTAAAATTTTGAGTCGAGATGTCATAACTGTTACAAACATAAAAGGGGAACAAACCTCTGACTAAGTTTAGCGGCGGCGGCGTTTTAAATGGGATTTACAATATTTTGGTGATAATCAGAGGTGATGAAATGCCTGAAAATAATCAGGTTCTAAACGGAGGTGATAAGAAAGGGCCTTAGCCAATCAACTAAAGGTGGAACAACAAAAAATCGAGGCGCGGAAGCGCCGAAAAAGCCCGCAGGGCTAGCATTTAACAGTCGGCGAAGCCGACTGTTATCTGCTAGTATGTTATAAATGCCCTGGGATCATGGTGTTAACGACCCTTGCAGCTGTATCATGAATATCGATAGATTACCGAGTTATCTTCCATTGTCGATACAGAAATAATCCCTTTTTTTCTACAAAAAACATACCATGTTTACGAATTTTTTAATTTCCGATTGTAAACCCTTTAAGATCTATCTATGGTAAAAGGTTCCTTTCCTCAAAATTACTAAATACACGTATTTTATTTATATAGGTTAAGTACCTTAATAAAAACTTTTTGTTTATAATTTAAGTAGTTGTAAAA
The DNA here is from genome assembly GCA_022494985.1 of Micrasema minimum. Taxonomy (NCBI): domain Eukaryota; kingdom Metazoa; phylum Arthropoda; class Insecta; order Trichoptera; family Brachycentridae; genus Micrasema; species Micrasema minimum. Next base: position 28,403 of record JAGVSP010001208.1, read on the forward strand.
GAGATATTCAAAACGCACATTCTATTTCTCTTAGCGAATAATCTACTTCGTTTTTATCGACTGTTAGTTAACTCTGTAGATACTTGTTCACTATTCCAGTATTTTCTAAAACTATTCGCGTTAATTATGTCACGCGATAAATATACCGCGTTTGTGACATCTGTCCTAAAAATTATTTTTTAAAACCTTTTTAGTTCGGTAGTCGAGGGAAAGCAAAGAAACTGAGATGAAACTGTCATCGAAAGGTGAATTTTTCTCATCTACACATTAAAATATGTTTTCTATTGAACATTTTAACTCGTGACGTCAAAAGCGGGATATATTATATTTATCGCGTGACGTAATAATTTCGAAATCGCAGTATATAAGGGCCAAGGCCCGCGTGGGGCAAAGGTCACCGTAATTGATTTTCTGGATGGGTATAAATAGACACGACATTAATTAACAAAGAAATCGGTATCTATGTAGTGTAAAAGAAACGAAAAACAGTGATAAATAATGAAAGGAATCAAACGCGACTTAAGAATCTACTGGTGATTTTTACTATATTTTGTAAAGGGATTTCAGCTAAAGAATTAGGAATAAGCGCTATTGCAGTGTGATTAATTTTGTCAAAATTACTTCATTTTTAAATGTTTGGTAAAATTTTGTTTTAATTGTATTTTTTCAGTATTTTTCTGATTATAACGTAAAGCAAATAGAATTTGAAAACATATAAAATATATATCAAAAATATATCCTATATACTTTGAGCTTTTAAAAACTAATTATAAAAACTAGTAGGTACTTCAAATTTAAGTGAAATACGGCTCAAAATAGATTTTCGGGTTTGAAAATAAATTGACAGGATGCCAAAAAAGGATGGGTAAACTTTTACTAAGTCTGCAATGTTTCAAAAAGTTCAATAAGTTCTTTACTTATACATTTTACTATTTCACTAGCTTAGCCTACGCAAAATATCCCATTGAAAATGTTCTTGCGCGATTGTACTATACATCATTATTTAGGCATCTTATATCGTTAGTATAGAGAAATTTCCTTTATAGTTTAGCGGCTTCAAAAAAAACTATGAATATATACATAGAAATACCAAGAAATACCCAGTTTCTACATGGAAAAGTTACGATTTAGATTTTATGGTATATATAAATTACATAAGTACGCCATCTATTTACATGGAATGGGCAAAGAAGCCTACATAAGTTTTGCGATTTGGATGATAAATTTACGGGATTATTTTTATCTTAGATCATCTAATTTTCACGATGTTTTTATACTTCCCTATCTTACACAATCTTTGTCTTATCTGCTGAATTATGTAGAATAGTAGTATGGAACTAAAACTAGACCATTATTCTAAGGTTGAATAAATTCATAGAAAATGTTATGATGATTAACATACATTCATAGTGCCTTTCAAATCGTCCATGTCGCTATTTTCAATTTTACGAAGGTTCTAAAATAAACTATTTTGGGAAAAATTATAATATATAAATCAATCGAGAATAATCCTGTGTGCAAATGAGTCTAATGTTTAGCTTGAGGCCTCGTCCACATCAGGTAGTATTATGTAACATATTCAAATGGAAAAGAATGACTAATATATCGTGAAACCGTAAATATGAATATTTTTTTTCGGAGTTTATAATTTTTTTTTAAATAACCAAACAATTTTAATTGGCCAACGTAGATTTCTGAATGCACGATTTTGAAAACGTATACCCTCGATCTTTTTTACAATTACTATGGATTATTCAGATACGAAATTTCATGTGTACAATGATTTTAACTCGTGCCGACGAGGCCTCAAAGTTTTTCAATTTTTTAAAATAATAATCAAGTTGAAAAATAAAAGACACCCTAACCTACATACATTTTGAACGAAGCCTTATATTTTTATGTTAAAAATCGATTGATTTCGTCCACGACACGTAAAATCGATCTAAGTTGAAATTTGAATTATATGTGTTGCAATTCAGATTCCAATTCGAAGTGTATAGCCCATTCTGAGCTTGGTTTACACCCATTTCATGATTACGCCTTTCAGCCAAAGCGTGTTTAGTGTTCATCTACTATCTAGCTAAAAAGCTAGCTTAGTCTGTACTTAATCAAAGATCTTCAAATCTGCATCACAAATTTTTACAGCATATAAATTTGGGACTCTTTCTTACGTCGCATTAATAGCCTTTTTTGTACATTATATACCCTTTGTAGTATACATATATTGAGGTCCTTTATGTCTGAGACTAACGATAGACACATCATCTGTAAGTCCTAAAGTGCCAGCGATGGAGCTTAAGATAAATTATGTGTGCTCAACACTGACTGACTGTATGGGGGTGGGTGAAGAGGGGTAATGGGGGCAATTTGATACTCCGGGGGACGACGCCGTTCATTTTACCCCGAAAAGAGATATTGTAAAACTGGATGGCCAAAATATCACATGGCCATTGACAAACATAAAATAAATATTTAAAAAAATTTAGTCCAGATTGTTTTTCATTGCATATCCGCTCTGAGCATATTTATTTGATCACAAACTATTTTCGCGCCAAGCGATCGGTCGCCAATTCCCGTGCGTCCTCCCAAGTCAATTTCACGTCTAGTTCTGACGTAAACTGCCGACAAATTGTCTGCAGTGGAGAATTTAGGTAAATTCAGTTGCATGAATCGTTGTGGTTTTTATTGATTTTAAGATTACCATAATGAAACAGAAATGGTATTAAAAATTTAACCTACCTAATGAAATTTCAAAAATAAAATAAACTTAAAATAAGCCCCACCATTCATTTAAAGACTATCGCAAACAGCCAATGACGACTACAAGTGACACACTGCTTGTATTATCATTGACTGTTTCCGTGTCAATATGATATTCAATACAATCTACATACAAGCTTCCATCGCAAAACAAGATGGCCGCCATTCAGTCTCCCTAGAACAACTGTTAACAATATATCTGACAGTTGAGTTGACGGTATTAAATTTATTGAGTACATTCGTTAAAACTACTGTTTTTCAATTGAGTTTATAAATAAAACAAATAATACAAGATAATATAAATCAAACTTAGTCAATAAATAATAATTAATTACACCAAAGTACGAAAGTCGGTACCACATGAAACGCCATCCGTTTCATGACGTCACAACCGTAAAATGACGCACTAAGAACAGTCATTTGGCGCGGTATTTCATAAAAGGAACTTGTAAAAATCATATCTTCATTAATAACACTTTTGACGTGATCGAACGCCGGCTGCACCCACGAAAAAGCATGACTCATTGTCACGTTCCGCCTGAGCCGAGTGTGCAAGCGAGGGCGCGGAACAAGCGATGGAGAGGCATGATCGGTCCAAGCGTTTGGTTTGTGACGCATCTATCTCTCTTTCCACCCCATCGGCCGATGCGTCCGAGTAGAAGGGAGACAGCAGCAGCACAAACAAGAAAAAAGAAAAAAAAAAATGATAAATTATGGAAAAAAAAAACAATTAACTCCTGCTCTGTATTTTGTATTATACAAAAAAATGATAATTCAGTAATAACAATTCAATTCAATTAAAAAAGTATGTTATTTTGCATCAATGTTTTCTTATGACGTTATCACGTAAAATTATCGTCCGTAAACCGACTTTTAACAGACAACCAAAAGTTTTTTTATTAGTCAAATAGTAAGTTTATAGAAAAAAATACCTGTGTAATTGCTCGTTGTATCAATATAGATAGAAAAATAATTATCACGAAAAATTTATTTTTAAAATCCACACATTTTGAGCCATCCGATATGATGATATTATAGTGATACATAAGCTGTCATAAATAATAATTAAAATGATGCCATGATTTTCTTGTTATAAGATAAATTAATCACTTACAACGTAATGTTTGGGTGGTCGTTGAAAGTTATTATGAAAACATGGTTAGGAATTTGATAAGATAAATTTAGACCAAAATCTTAATTATTTATTTATAAGTACCATAGTTATAAGTAATTAGTACAATATCCGCCAGTGGTGTAGTGGATAGTGTATTGGGTTACCATGCGTTGAGGTTCAATTTAGCGATAAGGTCAATATGAAGAATATACACGGTGTAACAAAACTCGTAGTACAACCCGAAAGCTGGTGAATCTACATAATATTTAGAGTCAAATGTGTAAGATGACTTTTGAATCTGAGATAGAATTTTTTTTTTCTTCTCATATTAAGTAAAACTGCACAAATTCATATTCAAATGCTGTTTTTGATTTCTTTTTATTTACGTATCATATATTTATTTGACTAAATACACGATATTTGATAAAAATTTGCATAACTATGGGTAAAATAAAAAATTAAAATTCTACAAAATCAACTACAAATTATGAAGTTGATTCACTGGTTTCCCGCTTCTACATCGAGTTTTGTAACACCGTGTAATTATATCAATGTGATTTTGCACATAGGTGCAGATACGGAAAAGAAGTAGTTATACATAAAGGCGATAATTGTTTTTTTTAAACCAAATAATAGATAACCACAGTGGACTCCGGGCAAATTTTTTTAGATGGTGATTTATATCTTAGGTACGAGTTTTTAATTTGATTTGTGTTATTATTATTATGTCCGCTTTTAATTTTTCAAATATCATAATCTCGATTTCTCGCCAAAACGGGGTCATTTATATGGTAGGATGCGTCTATTAATATTCAAACAAAATTTTGATGTCGGACTCGTAGCATAGTGGAAGCGCATTTGGCTACCGTGCAAGATGTCGCAGGTTCGATTCCCGTAGGGGGTCAAAATGATATATTTATTTACATGTGATTTTCATATTGATATTTTATGTGTGATACCTTGGACTGGTTCTGAAGTGTAAGACATTAATCATTTTGCCTTAATGTAATAAAAAAAATATCAAAAATACACAGCACTTTGTGAAACAGTGCAGTGCTCTATGCACCGTTAGGTGCGGATAAGGGAAAGTAGTAGTAGTTCGACGTAAGTAGCGCCTAAAATAGAAAAAAGTTCATAGCATTTTTTTTGGTTCCACTCATCAATTATATAATATATATTATATTCAGTACGACCCTTTTTAGTGCGCTTGGGAGACGGGTACACTTAAAGCATCCGTTTGCGGTCAATCCGTATTTATAAGCTCCGTTTTTTTTTTTAAAAAAATAGAGGAATCTTTTGAATTTTTTTATTTTTCACGGAAAAAATTCAAATATTCATTACTTTTCACACAAAGACATTTCACCGTTGAAATATAATATGTTTTTACTCTAGTCATCATCATCGTAATTTTTCTTTATTTCGCATCTAATTGTGCATAGGATACAGGATTTTGCAAATTTTCACTAACCATCCCTATAATATAAAACTGCATTGTTATTTCTGATATTATTAAACAAAAATATAAATCAACATACGAGTACCAACGTTGAATTGTCCAGTTAGTTATAATACGTAAACTATGTACATTTTGTACATTTTACAGTGATATAAACCACAATTGTCTTTTTTCCCAGATGAAAAATATTTTAGGAACACAATTTAAGAAAACCGCTCAACAAATGTCATCTGCCACATGATGGCGTCGAATACGTAAACTTAAATAAAGATCAAAACAAAATTACCTTTGCAATAAAATATTTCCAAGCGGGAAACATCTGTACATATTATATTCTTTCACTGAAATGCACTGCAGCTTTTACTACGATTTGACGAAGATAAAATCATCTCTCGTCAGATCTCTCATCCGTCTTGTATAAGGGTGGGTGACCGCTTGAATGTGTGGGTGGTCGTCCCCATAAAGTGTAAGTATTCTACTAAGACCGAAATAATTTTACAGCTGTCATCTGTCTCGATAAGCTGTCACAGTAAACTTAATTTTTCACCAACCCTTGACGCCCACTTTTTTAGAATAAGTGTTTTCATAGCTGTTTTTGCAATTGCTTAAACGGAGGTATTTTTAGAAGAAAGTAAAGTGCAAAAAAGCGTTTTTATAGAAAAATTAAATAAGATGGATATAATTTGTTGACCAAATATATAAAATACCTTCTGTCCTCCAATTGAGGAACAAGTCGTTCTCATACAGAAAATTACTGACTATCTGTTTGTTTGTTTGTAAAAACAAACCATTTGGAAAAGTTTTCGTGATGGTATATTTGTAGATATTTCCTTGATGTTATCAGTAGCTAATATTTAATAAGATTTCAGATGTTTACGATTAATTAAAAAGATACCATATAATTTTTTTGGGACATTAGGAAAAGAAATAAGACAGAAATAGATTATAAAATAAAATAATTAATGACACGAAAGAACTGGTTGGACTAATGGACAAACAGTTAAAAATAGTAACAACATCTTTTCATCACAAAAAATAAACACAATCTACCTTCTTTATGGTATACCCGAGGCCGACAAATAATATCGACAGTGAAAAAAAAAGTTACTTAGCATCATAATATGTGCAAAGAAAAATGATTCCAAGTGACATGGTGAAAATGTTACTACGTGACATAATAATGATTATATTACTTGGTGTCATTATCCTTTGCACGTATTATGTCGCTTAGTAACTTTTTTCTTTCCACCGTCGATATATTCGACTGATAACATGATTCCAGCATTAAGTAGCGATTGAAGCTTTTAACTAACTAACTAACTAACTAACCATTATTTTTCCGTAGGGGTAGGCAGAGAGGATAGAGCGCCACACCAATCTGTCCTGATACACTTCCTTCGCTTCCTCTACATTCATTCATCTTCTCATGCAAGCACGCTGATTATTCCGACATTTAACATGTCCACTTTCAAGTACTTGTCGTACTTGATCATGCCATGTCTTTCTCAGCCTTCTACATCCTGGCACACTTGCATTATTATAACTTCTTTTAGTAGTTCTTTCATCGCTCATTCGCTCTACATGACCAAACCATTGTAAAAGCCCTTCCTTAATTTTATCGGTAATGCTCTAATTTCGACATTTGTACACCTATCATACATAGTCTTACCACACATTCGCCTGAGAGATCGCATTTCAAGAGCATCCAGTCTTCCTTCGTCCTTCTTTTTCTAACACCACGCTTCACTGCTTCATTAATCGAAACTACATTCAACCGAAAAAATCTACAATTTGACATCTCAACAGAGACAAGAAATTTGGAAGGGAATATGGATATCTAGGCGTTTACAGGGTTTATGACTTGTCATTGGCTGGGTTAAGTAGCCACTTGATGTATTACAACATTCCCCATTTCACCTAGTATTTGATATCCACATCTGCCAATATACAATAAAATGGCGCGACGCTTCACATGTGAACACTCTCTGTCATCCATTGAGAAACTTGCTAAGCATTTTAGCAGAAAACTTAATGATTGCAAGTGAGATTCTTACCGAATTATATCACCTACTAGGAAACGCCTGAAGATGAATCTTCAATTTGTTACGCTTGTTTCAATTTGTTATGTTGAGATGTCAAATTGTAATTATTGTAACCCAGTTTTTGTTTACAAGTATTTGGACACACTCAAAATGTTGTTTATGTAAAAATCTAGTTCAATGTTCATATACCTAATTCTTTCGCCAGGGGTGAAAGTGTTAGCATTGATCACTTGCAAATGCAGTGTCGTTACGTATGAAACACCCAGTACCGTTTATTCAGACATAGGTGTCTAGACTACGCATCATCCGAAAGACAAATTTTATTCAATTTAGTTAACTGTACAGTCTGGAAATAGTCATTCCTGTGAGTAGATATTACTATTCCATTCAACTAAGAGAATATTTAACAGGATTCTACGAATTATGTGTTGTATGCTATTCGCATTTTACGGTAACTGAATCTAATTCTATGAAACTAATTCCATATTCTCTAATTACTAACAGTTTAAATTTAATATCAGTTCACATGATATGTTTGTGAGAAATACGCATATATGCTTATCACAGAGTAAATAAAAAGAATATTTTTAATTGTACCTAGCATTATCGATTTTTTTTTTAAATTCACTTTCTGACCGAATTTAATCCGCTTACTAGAAGACACCTGAAGATGTCCTTTCAATTTATTAGGGTTATTTTTTGGATAATTCATATTCGTTCCTTGAAAATGATCTGAAGCTTCTTTGATTGATTTGCCCAGCATAGATACAATCTTTTAGTATTTGTACACATTCAAAATGTTAAAAATCTACTTGTCCAAAAATAAGCATGATAAATTGAAGATACGTCATAAGGCGTCTTTATTCGGTCAGAATCTAACATACAGCATAAAGAAGTTGTGCTAAAAATGCTGCAATTATTTCAATAGATGTCATACAGATAAAATCACTGTTTGATAAATGTAGAACGATGAATGAAAGTTTAATTAAAAGACACCATCTGAATTTTTTTGTAACCACCTCAACAGGCCAGAAGGCCCAATTACAGAGGAGAATAACTTAACAAACACCCAGGCTTGAGAAAAATCCCTTTTTATTATTATGTTCTCACCGGAAATCGAACCCGGAACCTCTGATTCGTGAGTACAGCGTCTTAGCCATTACGCTACGGAGGCCGGAAAATTGTTCAGATATGGTTATGGAGAATGCTTTAATCCGTCAAGAGGTCATTTAACTCAGCCGATGACATGTCACAAGCCCTGTAAACGTCTAGGTAATTTATATCCGTTTCCAGAGATTCTCCATCTCTGTTAAGATATCAATAATGATTGATAGATACAATTTTAAAAATATTTTCTCCTCCATATAGGCTAGCTCTAAAAACGTAAGAGATTTGAAAAAAAAAAAAAAAATCGATAACATTCCAATCAAAAGGTTTCATAATTATGAAAAGGCCGCAAATAACACGAGAGGAGAAACAGATAGGAAATATTATATTCTAATTTTTAATAGCAGTCGAGATAAAAGGCTTTCTTTGTAAATAGCGCTTTTTGTTATTTTTCTGGATATTTTGTATTAATAAAAAACAAACAAAAGAGACAGCGAATGCGCAAGGGTGTGATTTATAATAGTAAAAAGGGAATATTTGGGTGGCGACCTCGTTAAAACCTTTTGTAACCTAATATGCTTCGCGTGACTTGATATCTTCCCTGATTTGGGAAACAACGGTTAAATAGGAAAAACAAATTGTGTTGACACTCGATAGAACCAAAATTTGGCGGAAATTTCTGGATAAAAAAAAAAAATTAATAAAATTGTTATGGTTGTATGTCACCGGGGCTCATTTTAGAAATTGATTGGTCACATTTTACAAAACCTTCTCTGGTTTGACTAAAATTTTGTATTTTGTTTAAAATACAGTAAACGCATCCTTGTTCACACCTAATAGTGAATAAGGCTCTGTATTGGTACATCAGTGCGGTATATCTTGATTTTTTAAATTATAATGAAGGTAGAATCTGACTGTGATAGTATATTTATCATGTATGAAATATAGGTATCAAGTAGTTTCTTTTAATGAATTGCCCAAAGAATTAAAAGTTATTATTGGCTTTAAAAAAAATAAATATAAACTACAGAAACATATTTATTTTAAACGACAATGATCACTTTTATTTTGCTGACTTAATTGCTTATTTTGCTTATCTAGTACCTAGATTTATTATTTTATTAACATTATTTACATGCATATATACTTTAGCGTAGCGTAATCTCCCTCACCAAGCACACGATCTTGTATTTTTAATTGGTGAGGTATAGCGTTAAGGGTTAATATTGTACCTAATAATTATTGTCATCTATTTTTGTAAATATTTTTTTAAAAAAACATTAGAAAAGTAGGTAGTTGAGTACTAAATAAAAGAATTCTTTGAAAAATTGTAACTTTGTAAATAAAAGCAAAGCAACGACATAAGGAACAAGAAAAAAAGGAAAGAAAGACGAGAAACGTAAAATCGATGTAAAGGAACACCTACTATTATTTAACGAAAAAGACTCCTTTGAATGTTCGTCTTATACATATACGATAGGTCGTTTAGGCTACCCGTTGTCTTGAGTAATTATCAATTATCAGGAACATAAAAACCAACCCTAGCAAAATCTAGTGGTAAGGTCAAACCTGCGATTATTATATCCCAAAGAGATATGCGGGGGAGTGTTTCTAATCAATGTTTAGGGAAGAAAGTAAGTGGGTCCTGTAAATTAGGGTGGAGAAGCACAGTTTCAAACTTTAGAACCACTGAACTGATATCATCTATTGGAACTAATTTTATGTTAGTTAAGAAATGTATTTAATAATTAAATAAATTTAAATGCATTTTCAAAAGAAACATTTTTGTTTGCAAAGAAATACAATAAAAACACATATACATTTAAAAAAAATAAACACTAATCCCACTAAGGCATAGCCTGTTTGTGGGTATACTGTGAAAGTCAAACAGTATGCACATGGCAAAAGAGAAAAATAAGGTTATGTAAAAATGGAAAAATTACAGATAATGTAAACATAGAAAAAAAAAAGAAAACAAGATATTGATATCTTTATACCAGAAGAAGAAGAAGGGAAATAATTATAATATATATTAAATAAAAAATTACGTAGTTTATGTTGTTGTATTATATTATCATTAAATTTATGAGTTTTGGATTAATATTTGAATCAGTTATTATCTAATAAACCTATAATTCAACTTGTTGTGTTAAATTTGAACCGATTTGTGCTCAGTGGTAGAATCGCGTATTGTTTAATAACTTTCCTGCTTTCCTGCTTATTTATTCAACTTTCTTGCATGATGTCCGGGTTCGATTCCCGTAGGGGGTCAAGATGAAATATTTCTTAACATATGATTTTCATATTCATATTTCACATGTGATAACTTTTTTTATTTGACCCATAGGTTTCGAGAAAATTGAGAAAGAAGTAGATTTTTTTTCGATATTTTTTTTGCAAATTGTTATCAAATATAATTTGTTTAGTCAAATTAATACTATCCATGAAGAAAACCAAATCAAAACCAGCATTTAAATAAGAATTTGTGTAATTTTCTTAGATCTGCGGTACTAATGAAAAGGAAAAAAAATGTAAGCTCAGATTCAAAAGTCATATACACATTCGATTCCAAATATAATGAAGATTCACCGGTTTTCGGGTTGTACTGATACATTATATAATATGAAAGTGAGATATTATTAATTTGTTCATTGTGTTTCTGAAGTAAAGAAATAGCTGGTATTATAGGTGATGTAAAGTTCCCATAAGTAAAAAGGACAAGTATAGTGGATAAATCATCCAGAAGGTTTATGATATATTTCAAGGAGCGTTATATCAAGATTTTTCCAGAGACAAAATAACGCTAAGCTCCTCACCTAAGCGATCTTTCTCGTAATACGAAGCTAGACACTCTTCTTAAAACGCTTCCAAATAAATAATACGAAAAATATTTGCGTTGAGTAAAGTCTGAAGTAAGTGTAAACAAAAACCAGATAATTTATCAATGTCACGTGTTTTTTAGTTCAGAAAGATAAAGTTTTTTCCTTAAAGTAAGGCGCTAATGTAGTCCGTAGACGGTGACAAGATGGCTTAAGACTGCCTATTATTTATTATCTGAAAATTGTCAATCTCATCCATCGAATTAAGCGAATTTGATTGAAGTTATTTTTAAGTCAATTTGGATCAGATTTTGAGGTTTCTCCAATATAATGCTTTGACCTTCTTTGAATGGGGTTCTTCCAAATAACATGAATATTCTTAATGTTTAAAACATTTAAAGTATATTTTTACAATTCCAACGATATAAAACACAATACTCAAAAATTTTGTTAATAAATTTATGTTTTAAAAACACGAAAACACGAATGATTTTTAACGCCCGTTATTGGCTAATGACGTCATACCCGTCCACCGTGAAAGGCGTGAAATTCATTCCGTAGTAAGCGCCTATATTGCTGTGACGTCACACCGTATGCGTGCCAAATGGAGGATTTTGCGAGCGATTTAAAAAAGCGCTATTTCAAACCGCGCTAGAAAATTCATATAACATCGTAAAAATAAAAAAAATAAAAAAATTTTGAAGTAAAAAATAAAAAATCGGAAAGAGCCTCATTGTTTCGTCTAACATAAAATATAAAAACATAAAATAGACGACAAGAAAAATATTTCGAGCTTACGACCGACTGAGATAATTGTTAGACATTGCTACTATATTCTAACATGATGACGCCTTATAATTGATTACTTAACGTATTTTAAAAACTACACGATTTATTTTTGTATAGTACGGATTATAAAAATGATTTCAAAGGGAATAAGGTAAGATGCCATAAATCCTTTGCTTTTTTTCCGATGACGCATGTACTTTATGTAATCTTCCTGAAGCAAATGTAAAATAAATATAATATACCTAATCGATGTTTTTTTTGTGTGCTAGATTAATCTTATAAATTTCAGTCATCAATCATTAATTGAATATGTAGAATGTAACTGTTACGTGTTGGTTGGGATCCATGTAGCTTGGTGAGAGACAATATCGATTGATAACAACAGTGTGAGTAACTTACTAATCTATAGGCATTTAGTTAACAGGATACGTCACCATTCTTTGTATTCCGCCAAATAATTTATTTTCAAGATAAACTTACCCACATTATCCTGATAAGAAACAAAAGGTTCAGGGCGAGTCCCGCCATTGCAGGGCCCTTGTAAATCCAGTCACAAGGATGTTCCTGCATGAATTGGCAGACATTTGGCATTCCTGCGAGCTGAAAAATAAATAAATAAAAGGAATATTACTAACATTTCTTATATTTTTGAAAGCACTTAAAACTACCAAATATAATCAAGAACAAGTATGTCACAAAGTCATCGCCAAGGGTGTAATGCATGTGTTTAATCACACATGTTGGCTTTATATTTTTTATAATGAAGGTGTGGAGTGGTATTAACATGTTGGTTTAGTTGTTTGCCCTAATGAAAACATGGGTTACGTCTCAAGGACAGCTTGTGGCAAAGAGCTTGGAGGCGGTAGGAAGAAGATATGGAATAAATGAATGAAATGGTCACATTTTTGGTTGTTAATTGTTAAATTTACTGTAGGTGTAATTGTTATTGCCGGTAAAAGTATCTCAAATGAGTCAGAACGACTCAAGTTCTAGCCCTTATTTTTTTTACAGCTATTGGATTAGCACTCTTATAATTATATGCAAAATACGTATGTTTCGGTGATGGCTTATTATGATGAAAAAAAACAAAATTAAGTTGAAAATGAATATTTTTCTATGAATTTACGCAGGTCATATTTTAGTTTTACTGCATTACCCAAGGGCCAATAATTTTGTTTAAAATCTCGGAATTTTCCATTTCAAATCTTTTCCCACTTTCCCTGAATATATGAGACAAGAAAACACTATTTCAGAAACAAATTGAACATTAGCGCGTAATTAAATCGTGCACGTAAAAATATTCAATATTCCTGCGTACAACTCAAGCGAGGAAGAAAGCAGCTCTTTTTAGCAATATCTCTGTTTTTATGGTATATTATTCATAAATTTAGAGAACTGGTTTTGAAAAGCTAGATTACATTTAATTTAAATAACGTGTTCGCAATATTATTTATAAATAATAATATTAATTGGGTTTTTGCTCCGTGGTTCATAGGGTTGCAGCATTAAAAATCTAATGCAAGGATTCGAATGCTATTTAATTACGATTTTCAAGCATAATTTTTGGATAGTTATGAGTTGCCTGAAAATTGGAACCCTTATACAATCTAAAAGAAATGGAAAGGTATTTTTAATTTTTGTAAAAAAAAAGGTATTTTTTGGGGAAAATTTTCATGGCCTTTTATAAAACCTAATCAAAATTAGTAAAAGACTATCAGACTATTTTTTTGTAAAAATGCGTGTAATATACAGTAATTGGACACATTTTCATTTCCTCTTGTAGGTATTATAGGCTATTTCTTCATTTATAAAATAAATATTGACAAATTTAATACTGATAAATTCAAGCCTTCCATGTAATTTATGAACGGTCCAAAGCTTTAAAAAGTCTTGAGTTATGAAGGAAATTTTTCCTAGTGTCGAGGGCCAACAAGAACATGTTTTTTCACAAGTTTGAGATTCTCTGTCAAATAAAATGTCATTTTAAAATACATATTAATTTCTGGTAGAAGTAAATTATTTGGGTAGGTTTGTTTTTGAAAATCTAATTTAGTGTTTTATTTTATTTATTTATTTATTAATTTAATTCGTACCAAATACTTAGCACTCCCAATTGAGTTACAAAACTCATTCTGGGACAGATATTAAAAAAAGAAAGACTAAATATAACAATACTTCAGATTACAGAGTTACCAATGCTAAATCTAAAAGGAACAATAATTACAAAAGGAACAATATAAAAAAAATTAGCCATTATCATTATTAATAAAAATATTTAGAAAGTAGTATTTTAGTGCTTTGTTTTGGGATTTCGCCGTCTTTTGATTTTGAATTTCGTTTGGTAGTTAATTGAATTGAGTGCGGGCAATGCTTTTAAAGATTTTACGCAAAATTTAGTTGAATGAGATTTCGACACGTATAGTTTTTTAGAGTTTCGTGTGTTATGGCTGTGGATATCGTAATTGAACTTGTACTTTAGATTAGTGTGAACCGAAGAATTTATGATATTCAAAATAGTATTAGTGATATCATGCAATGGAATAGTTTTGAACGGAAGTATTTTTGTTTGTCGACAAATATCTT
>JAGVSP010001209.1:0-45313 GCA_022494985.1 Micrasema minimum
TTTTCTTTAAGCCCCGGGAATTCAAGTTCCCCTTATAACTCTGTGGCGTGACAAAGATTGATGGATAATGGAATGATAGTTAAATTGTGGAAATGTTTCATACGAAAAAAGCTTTTGTTGTCACGCGTTTCACGCTTTTGGATTTTAATCGAATTTGGAAAGGCGCTAGATAGTAATAACGATGAATATAAATGGTTAGCACAATGGAAACACCAGAATTGTTTTTAATACTTTATTTATTTGAATGCGATTTTTTCACAAATGTGATATCGGGGTCTCGGCGTCCATCCTGGACGTTCACTTCTCATGATCCGTCGGTAGTTTACGTCAGAACTAGGAAACGTAGACCTGACTTGGGAGGATGTACGGGAACTGGTGGCTGATTATTCTAGGGTTAAAAATAATAATCATAAATGTAATGGGTTTAGGCTAAATTCAGAATATTATACATGGTGTAACAAAACGCGATGAACAAGCGGGAAACCAGTTAATCGAAATAATATTATATTGGGAGTCGATTTTACAGGATAATTTTTTTTGGTTCGACTTTGGTTTTTTTTTTGGAATTTTCGAACATTTTATTATTAATTATCTCTTTAGTCAAATTAGTGTATGTATTTCCTATTGTATTAGGAAAACAAAAACAAAAACTTAATTTTAACAAGAATACGTTCAATTATACCTAATCTATAACTTTAGGTAGGTACTTATGAAAAGCTTCAAAAGAGAAGAAAAAAAATATTTTTGAAGCTCAAATTAAAAAATCATCTTAAACATTCTACTCCAAATATGATGTAGATTCACCAGTTTTCGGGTTGTACTTCGAGCTCTGTTACTACGTGTATAGCTAACTAATCATCACGTCTTTTCCAGGTTTTTTAGAGTATGTTCCGGCACACTTCCCTTGCTTTCTCCACATTCATACATCTTCTCATGTGGCATATTCAGGTTCCAGATTATATTGCTTTTACAATTGCACATTCAGCCACAGCACTTTGTATCATTGAGCATCACTCAAAAAATTAAAAAGTATCCTGTTGTGTATCGCTCAAAACCCCATAGAAGTAAAAATGAGTTATTATTTTACTGCTGCGGGTTTATGAGCTCCGCATTATTGACTGACATAAAAGAATCGAATTTCGAAAAAAGGGGATGTTTTGAGATGGGGATGTTTTGAAACCGTAAAACCCCCACCCCACTCCCTTTTGGTGTAAATGGGTCGTGAATGTGAACAGGCGCACCCACCTGCGGGGCGGCAAGTGCTTTATTTGATGGCCCGAAGGGTGCCAACCCTGTTATCTATTGCAGGGGTTGTAAACTTGGAACTCAATTTTTTAATTTCTTTTATTTTTTAAATTTATTTATGAATACCGAACAGACATACACTTATTTAAAATATTTTAAATTGAAGATCCAATCAAACCTACAAATTATCGTTGCAATAATAAAAAATACATTTTCAATTAGTTAATTGAACTATCTGGCGGTGGCTCAGTGTGTGTTAGTGTCGTGGTCTTCGAGCCTGAAGATTCCCAGTTCGAATCCCCATTTCACCGCTGTCACGATTGCTAATTTCAAGCACAAGCCGCTTAGGCTTTTTTTTTAAATACATTGCATTACAAATTGATTAATATGTATATATTTCCAAAATAGTAAGATTACAAAGATACCTTTTTTATAAAAAAAAGTAAAAAATATAATGTAATTTAGTTTTAACAGAATCTTAATTACAAAAATTAATTAATTGGCAAAAAAAAAAACTTAACTTCAATGTCAAACTTAACTCAAAGGTGGATGCGTTTGGAACATGTAGCATATAAGGAAAATCAAGAATTTCACCTGGTGTGGATATTTGCTAATTAGCGAAATGGAGAATGTTGTAATACGTCAAGTGGCCACTTAACCCAGCCAATGACAGTTCATTAGTTCTGTAAATGAATAATAATATCCATATGCCCGAATGAATTTAAAAAATCCATTTCTGGGAGAGAAGAGATATAAAAATCAATAAAACACTATTTTCTGCACATAATAATGGCGACCTCCGTAGCGTAATGACTAAGACACTGGACTCACGATACGGAGGTTCCGGGTTCGATTCCCGGTGAGAACACAAAAAATAAAAAGTGATTTTTCTCAAGCCTGGGTGTTTGTGGCGTTGTTCCCCTCTGTAATTGGGCCTCCTGGCCTGTTGAGGTGGTTAAAAAAAATAAAAAATAAAAAATTCAAAGTTGGAGATCTCAGTCAGGATACAGCACCAATCCCTTATTGAACTTTTTAGCGTAGCATAGATATAAATACTAGTGAGACTAAATATTTTTCCGTTTTATAATTATTACGAATATATTTATGAAGTGGGACGCCGAGTCAATGTATATAAAACTACATATCCCTTTAATAAAATTTTAATTTGATTGCAGTATGTTGTTGCAGTATAAACATAAATTATAGTCCGAAAAAAAGTGTTTAGATCGTGTGGAGTAAAACGTCCTATCTTTGGGCAATAAAAACAGAAAGGAGTGGACAAGACAAATTACGACTGGAAAAGTTTCTTGAAGGCGGGCCAGGACCCAGGACCCTCAACGGGCTGTAGCGCTGGAGATGATGATAATAAATAATACGTAAAAAATAAAATGTTTTTTTAAAATATTGCATCCAGGATAAGAAGTCCCCCGCCTTCACGCATAAGTGCATAAACTTTTACTACTGCACTACGCAGGCAAACATTTTGTAGTGCATTCAATTCGTAGTAGTGAATACAATAATTCATCCTAGACTACACTGGTATCTTTACATTACAGTTTTTACTGGTGTGAAATTACCACTACTTACTAATGTCCGCACGCAATGGTGTTTAGGGCACTGCATCGGTACACCAAATGCAGTCTGTATAATTTTATTACATGAAGGTAAGATGATCAGTCATACGCTTTGGTACCAGTCCTAGGTCATCATCGTCATCATCATCATCATCACTGCTGGATATAGGCCTCCCCCTGCCGTCTCCACTCCTCCCGAACCTGAACGGTCCCCATCTACTGTCTTCCAGCAGACTTCCGGATGTCGTCCACCCATCTCATCGGTGGACGTCCTTAAGCCTCTGGTTTCGCGGTCTCCCACACCAGAACGCGTTTCGTCCATCTGTCATCCGTCATTCTGGCTATGTGACTTCAGTACCAGTCCAAGGTATCACACATGATAAATTAATATGACATATCGCACATGAATTTAAAAAAGTCAACTTTTGGAAAAACGCATAAACTCGATATTATTTCGGCACTGCTTTATTGAAATCGGATTGTTAAAGAATTAATATCTCGACATAGGCAAGAGATAGAGACACGTTTTTTGGACAGAAATGTAGCGATCAGTGTGAACTGTGACGTGCTATTCTCAGTTCATTTTCAACAAATTAAAGCTAAGTGCAGTATAGTAGGGGATATGGACGTTTAATGAACATGATTTTGATGTAACCAAGCTATGTAGGTAATAATTTCTTCACGTATGTACCTATTTATGTGCATTCTTATGATAATATAATTAATACGACCGACTGCATACAACTTGAACATAGTTTTGCAGTTTGTAAATTGGCGAGTTTTTATGCAACCCCAATATTATATTAAGTGCTACAGACAAATTAAAAGCGTTTATTATCCCCCTCGCCTAGGGGAGGTGATTAGGGGAGCAGAAACTGCAGATGGTAATCAAATTGCAATGTTTAGCCCCATTTCTGATTCCAAGGAGGGGAGTATTGAAATACTTCGATTATGGATATGTTACAGCTCTAGTAACTGTTACAAAATCGTTAGGGAATATCGATTATTTAACGGTTTTCAAAAGTGCTGTACTTACATACATTAGTGTAAGCTACCAAGGTTCGATTTACTATGGGATCAATATGAAATATGTATTTATTTAATGTGGTTTACAACTTTACTTTGGTGATATCTTTAATTGGAACTGAAGCGTAATCATCGATCATCTTCATTAAACAAATCATCAAGATTTACTGCACGTGGTGTAGGTACTAATGCAGCGCCCTATGCACCACGTGTAAAGTAGTTATAGTATTAGTAGTAGTATACTTTATAGGAGTTATTTTGAAGATGAAATCTATGGTTTTATGTAGTTAAGTCAGCCCTACTAAAACCATAGATTTTCGAAAGTAGCTAAACTATTGGCAGCAGTTTACTTGTGTATTGATGTTTTTTTCTTGGTAAAAAAGTAATCTGTGCAATATTATGATTGCACATATATTTCAATTTGTAGTACACTATTCTCAGTGTAGCCTGATTAAATATTAGTAGAGTGATCCTCGTTTACATATGAGTAACTAACAGCGTGAAAACTGTAGACAACAGCTTAATTTAATGCATGGATTAGTTTTACAAGTAAAAGTAAACTTTGAGTGATTAGCAATCAACCCTTGTATTGCATTACTCATAGCATTAGGTATTCGTATTACGCATAATATAAGTATACCCAAGGCGTCTAGAATAATCTCCAGGATTAAGTTCTGAATGCAAACATTGCTTAAGCTGAGTACCGTCTCGTGAATACGGATAATTTATCAGAATATTTTAAGAAATCCTAATGTAATTTGAGATACGTCTGACACAGAAAAACTACATATAAGATTTTTGTGATTGAAATGTTTTCTTAAATTTTAGTCTTTCGGTAAAGGTTATTCACTAAAGTTTCTGCTAGTAAATCTAAACGTATAATTTATTGATTGCAAAGCCTAAAATTAAAATTAAATAACTTGATTACAATACATTAATAGATACGAAAACTTGTGAAAGAAATATGGATATCTAAGCGTTTGCAAGGCTTAGGTCCTGCCGTTAGCCGGATTGATAATAATTTTTGATAATCATTGAATACTTATAAAATATGAATAAAACTTTAGAGTAACCATTGTATAGAGTTATTCAACAAAAACAGCTCCAAGGAGTACTAATATGTTGCGGAAATATCCTCAGTACTAAACTACATAGTATTTTTCCTCTATGTCTCTAGCTGTGGGTGGATGGCGGCTTTAAAATCTGCCCTCAGCTCTAAGGAGCACAATTTCACAATTACACGGTGTTACAAATTAAAAATTTTAACGACTATTTTCGAAGTTTGAAAGCCGCAAGTATTTAAAAACTTAACACGATATCGCCATTTTAGTAACGGCCAAATGTGGGAAATTGTCTGCGACCAATTCTGGAAGTTTTAATTGCGGCAGTATTATGAATGGGCTAGAATACTAATGGTTTATCTCCAGTTTTGTTTGAGAATTGGAAAACTTATATCTAACCATCACGACATTGCCTAGGACTAGGTAATGAGGATTAAACGTCGCACCACTCTGTTTTTTCAAACTATTTTTACTTCTTCCGCATTTATAATCATTTTTCTCAACTTGCCGATATTTCTATTTTTTAAAAATCATACCATGTTTTTTTTATTTCGACACCCATTATAACATTTTAATCTATTTATTTGTGTATAATTATTATTATTTTTGAGTTCTTATGATAATCTTCAAATATTTCCATTTCTTTTGAGTTCTTATGATAATCTTCAAATATTTCAATTTTGGGGCTGCTAAAATAGTCCGAAATGACTGTGCCAGAAAGCAGGAAACAAGTTGTGCTGGAGTAGGATTCGAACCTAGAAATTCTAATCCGCAGTCCTTGAATCTACCACTAGACCACAAATCCAAAATATCGTAAATCGTGTTTTAGCAAATTATTACAACAAATGAATCTCAATCGATTTTGTTTTATTTTTACTGAAGTGTTTAAATATTTTATTATTAAATAACGAATACTTTCACACAAACACCATGCATGATATAGATTATGCAGAGAAATCAACGTCTAAATAACAAAAACACACCAGGACCCATGACTATACCTAACTGTCCAAAATCACTCCCAAACAAGTGGAGGCTGTTTTAAAAAATAAAATAAAAAATCCTACCATTACTTACATAAAAGTACATATCTTACGTTTACACATAATTCATGAAGCATGCATATCCCTGTAATATAAAATAAAAAAAATAAAAAAATAATTACATTTATTTAGTTCTATAATATAAAACATTTTTATCATTTACTACCTATTCTTTTCCTAACATTATACATTTTTAATCTTAGCTATATCAAACAATCATAAACTTATTAATAAAACTGTATTACTTCTTATATCCATTGTTAACATGAAATTAAAAAAAGGCGTTGTATTTTAATTGTATTATATCACCACTAATTAACTCAATTCTTAATACTATTCAACCATAACTAAAAGCTAACATATTTTAAATATATTTGTCACACAATTGCAATATATTAAAGTCTGTTTAAAATGTAGGAGGCTAGCATTTTAACCGTCCATGCGCTTTGAACCTTCCAATACTTATTGTAATCTAGAATTTTAATTGTTCGCTCTTGAGGTGATTTCTCGCAATAATGACGCTTTATAAATCATCCAGAATTAAATAAATAAAATACGTTAAATGGAGATACATCACTGTTATTCTAGCCCGGTGTAAGGGCACGCTGTTTCAGCTTAATGGTTATCTTTGTGCAATTACAGATATGATGGCTTTCTTCTGAGCTCGTATAAATGGCAATAAAAACTTTATCCAGTCTCTGTTTTATATCCATGAGCCAACTACAGGCGGCACTGGTGTTAAAACTAGAACTACGGGACGTAGATCTGACTAAAAAACGCTGGTGGAAATTAGTTTAAGTATGAATATATGTGTGTATTTACAAAATTAAAATTCGACATCCCAAAAATGACAAAATCGGAGTTACCAAAGTAGTTGTAGTATTAAGGTGTCCGCCTCGTAGCTCAGTGGTAGAGCATTTGGCTACCGTGCATGAAGTCGCGAGTATTTATTTACATGTGATTTCCATATTAATTTTTCATGTGTACCTTGGACTGGTTCTGAAGCGTCTTACCTTCATGTTATAAAAACGATCAAGAAACACTGCACTTGGTGTACCGATGCAGTGCCCTATGCATCAGTGGGTGCGGAAGGGAAAGTAGTAGTTGTAGAAGTATTGAGTTGACGATATGTAGTTCTCTCAGAGTACGAAGAAAATATCATATTCCATTATTAAAACTACCACAGAAACTCAATGTTCGCTGTATTATTTACACGTAATGTTATACTTGCATGCAAATAATAATATCTCCCGTTTCACATGTCATCCGTATTCCGACGCCTCTACGCCACGGCCGCGTCCGGCGTCGGCGTCGTCTGGCATACTTCCTTACTCGACAGCGCCGGTAATACCTGCCTTCTGAATAAATTTACAGGAAGTACGATGAAAGCTATCCCCCGACAATCTTCAGATATCTTGTCTTTTAGATAAGCTTTTTCTAATATCGCTGGCGTGTTATATTTCTTAGGAATATATCCGTCCGAAGATTTATGTTTTAACCTATTTTCACAAGTTATCATTGGGCTCTATTATATTTATAGTAAACAATACTATGTTGTAAAGATTTAAAAAAATAGAAACTAAAATACATTTATCCGCAACGTGGTGCAGTGGTAAGCACGGTAGTCATGCGTTACTATACCGTTTCAGCGTATTTATTACATGAAGGCGAGATGATCAGTCTTACGTTTCAGCGGCAGACCGGGGTATACCAGGGCACTGCATCGGTATACCAATTTTATTACGTGAAGGTAAGATGATCGATCAGTTACAAGCTTCAGTACCAGTCCGAGGTATCACACATGAAAAATTCATATGTAAACCACATATGAAATATTTTATTTTATTTATTTAATCACGTCAACAGGTTAGGAGACCCAAATTACAGAGGAGAATAACGTCACAAACACCCAGGCTTGAGAAAAATCACTTTTAATGTTTGTGTTCTCACCGGGAATCGAACCCGGAGCCTCCGTATCCATATATTATATGATAACCACACCACACGGATTCGAACCAATTCCACCCTTTATCAAGGGATATTTTGTAATTGAAACAAGGACAATATTACTTCTGAATATTAACGTAAAAACTACTTTAAATAATACATATTTTAAATTAACCCCATCGGGAAATGAACCTGTGACCTCATGTAAGGTAGCCCGATGTGTTACCACTACGCTAAGAGGCGGAATTTTTTAAATTGAACTATAATTTCTGTACATGAAAAACATTTTTATACTACTACTACTACTACTTTCCCTTATCCGCACCCAATGGTGCATAGGGCACTGCATCGGTACACCAAGTGCAGTGTATCTTGATCATTTTTTTATCACATGAAGGCAAGATGATCAGTCTTACGCTTCAGTACCAGTCCAAGGTATTACACATGAAATATTAATATGAAAAACTCATGGAAATAAATTTCCACATTTTTATACAGTCACAAATAACAAAAATATACAGGTCTGTTGTTATTCCCTGCCATTGCATTGTTGTGTTCGCCGTGAACATTTCCTGCTTATATAAAAAGGGAATTACCAGAATTACCATAAAATGAAGCCACACAAAACCATCCCCGAATGACAACACGCCAATCTGCCTTACAATTTTTTGTGCCGACTTTGTGCTTCAAAAAAAGTTCCTTTGTATAAAAAAACTAATCTACTAAACAAAATACAAATTTCGATACAGAAGGATTAGGTTGAACCTCCGAACAAGAATTCACTAGACGGGGAGTTTCCATGCAAATTTTTAAAAATACACACTTCCTAGGGTTAATTTCAATTGTGCATAGTGTAATAGGGCAGTTTCAGTACCTACCTCTCCGACCTTTAACTTCGTCAAGTTGTCCATCTTGGCTTTTTCTTAGCATGGCCAAGATGGCAACACTGAAAACCAGGGCATCAAAGATGGCGGCTTTTCCGCCAGGACTCTCATATCCGCCCGCCGGGCAAGCAAGCACGGTAAAAACGCACTGCGCGTGGCGTTATGTGAATGTAGTGTGCAATATTAAATTGCACAATACATTCACATAATTAATTAATTAATCACATAATTCTTCTGCAATTACTTTAATAATTAATAATTATACTCTGTACCCATAATTATAAGCATTCATAACGATACATTCACAGATGTCGATGTAAAATAAAACATATTATTTTAAAAAAAAATCAGGCATACAAGGACTAACATTAGTTTGATTGCAAATTAAATACATGATTTCTTATTTTACAGTCTTAAAATTTAATATTGGTAATAACTCACGCAATTATCTGTAAAATTACGCATTTGATTGCTTTTGGAACCACTTGGAAAAACTGCATGCAAATTTTAGCAATTAGCATTATCTGTACTAGTGAGTATGTAATTAGAATGGTCTGAGTGTGTAATCAATAAACCGCATTCTCAGGGTAATTTAGCGCCATGTATGTTTCCTAATTACTACAGTTAAAGCTATTCAACTAGAATAATATAATCATTTAGATATTGGGAATGTATTGAAATACTAATTGCAAAAAGTACGAGGTCAATATATGAAGTTGTTGGTAAATTCTTTTTTTTTCATGAAATCGTGTTGCAAATCTTTCATTCTTCCACTTTTTTAAATGTTTATGTAATCTTTACTCTGTATATTATTTTATGTAGGAGGAAATAAGTTACGACAAAATAATAATTTTTATTTTTATTAAAGCCATTTACATTGTAAACTATTGTATATATTATGTAGAAAATAATGTATGTTAAATTTATGTACCCACTGCCCTAAAACATGTCTAGAGCCTAGTTAAGCACTAAAATGTATTTTTTTTAAATGTATTGGAATGATTAAATTTATTAAAAAAAAGAACTTAAAAAGAGCGTTAAAATTATGTTGTTTTCGTATTTCGTTTATTTTCATCAGATCTTCTTGTAAATACGTATTCTTTTTGTGTCCAAGACCCTGGTCTTAAATTATTTTACATTTATATGATACTTAATCAAAATATTACATGTAATTGTGTATAATTCTAGCATTTTACATAATATCGTTTTTTATTCTGCAAAATGACTGGAACGATTAAAAAAACCGAAAACACAATACCTTTAGAATCTCATTATTTTATAAGTTACTCCTTACGCATAAGTTACCTAACAAACGGAACCTGAATCAAGTAAGGTTTGGATACCGTTTAAAAAAACAGCAAGGCTATAATTACAAACGAACAACGCAACAAACGGGGCTAGATTAATCTGCTTGGAGCCTATGTTAAAACAATATTATACAAACAACAACATTTTGAGTGTGTCCAAATACTTGTTGACAGATACTTGTCTAAATCTTGTCTAAACTTGTCTGTGTCAGAATACTTGTAGACAAGTGTTTATAAAAGTTGTTAAAAATTAGCTGGTAAAAGTTATAAGCATAACAAATTGAAGATTCATCTTCAGGCGTTTCCTAGTAGGTAATATAATTCGGAAAGAATCTCACTTGCAATCATAAAGGTTTCTGCTAAAATGCATAGCAATTTTTTCAATGGATGACAGAGAGTGTTCACATGTGAATCGTCGCGCCATTTTAATGTATATTGGCAGATATGGATATCAAATACTAGGTGAAATGGGGAATGTTGTAATACACCAAGTGGCCACTTAACAAGCCCTGTAAACGCCTAGATATCCATATTCCCTTCCAAACTTTTCGTCTCTGTTGAGATGTCAAATTGCAATATTATACAGTTTAAAATAAATAAGTTGATTGGATATTTAATTGTTTTTTTTCAATTTCGACGTAATTAATTTTTTTTGTAGTTCACATGGTTTAAATCCCATGAAAACTTAGCATAGTTTTTCATTCAACGTGAATAATTTACTCTTATTATCCATACTATGAGTACATACTACTCCTACTCCTACCACTACTCTCCCTTATCCGCACCCCCAATGGTGCATAGGGCATTGCATTGGTACACCAAGTGCAGTGAATCTTGTCTTTTTTCTCAATCTTGATTATTACGCCTCGTTTTCAAACGTTTCATAATGACCCCCATCGGGAATCGAACCAGCGACCTCAAGCATGGCAGCGCAGTGCGCTGTATGTACATACTTACTATTTATATTTTGTGGGTACTTTGGATTCAAATTATCTTCCTTATCGGGGCTAATTAACAATCGGTTGTCCTATAAAACAGACGACACAAGACGATAGAGTCTCATTTTATGGATATCTACATAAAGGTACTTAGGTCGAC
Organism: Micrasema minimum; assembly: GCA_022494985.1. NCBI lineage: Eukaryota > Metazoa > Arthropoda > Insecta > Trichoptera > Brachycentridae > Micrasema > Micrasema minimum. The sequence goes on from JAGVSP010001209.1 coordinate 11,186, forward strand.
GGTAACCACAATCCCTCTTGAACCTTCTTCAGACAAGTATACCGCTGTCATAAGAAGGAGTCACGTATACACTGTGTAACAAAACTCGATGAACAAGCGGGAAACCAGTAAATCTACATCATATTTGGAATCGATTTTGTAGAATAAAATTAATAGATTTGACCCATTGTTTCGAGAAAATCGAGAAAAGTTGATTTCTTTTTCGAGATTTTTTTTACAATTTGTGATAAAATGTCATTTATTTAGTCAAATTAATACTATCCATACAAAAAATAAAATCATACCTGCATTTTAATAAGAATTCGTGCAATTTTTCTTAATTATGCGGTACTTATGAAAGCTTTTATGAGAAAAAAAACAATTTTTTCAAGGTCAGATTCGACTCCAAATATGATGTAGATTCTTTGGTTTTCCACTTGTACATCGAGTTTTGTTACACCGTGTATATCATCATCATCTCCGGCGATACAACCCGTTGAGGGTCCTGGCTCCTGGCCGCCCACGATAACTATTATTAAAAATACTTCAAATGGTCACCTACGCCACTCTTTCTTATGACGGCAGTACAGTATCCAGTCACATTAGCGAATATATTAGGTAATTGAAACAGGAAGAGACTTGTGATATAATCTCCATTGAATTTGTGTTAGAAGCCATTTCGCCGAGCACATGGCTGAGTGGTGCGGCTGTTTACTTATGTTCCCACGAGACCTCTTCACTCTTGGCATTAACATCTGCGGTTTGCAAGCGAAATAACGGACAAAAAACGTACATCCTTTTATGTATTACGTCCTGTTATAGTTAGAGCTTATGATATCAACTTTCAGGAATTACAATTTCAAAATGCTGATGCAATATGCTACCAGCACTAATACACATAGGTACCTGTTTAACATATTACCTATATTTAATTGTTTAAACCACCTCAACAGACCAAGAGCCCTATGTGGGATTTTTCTCAAATTATTGTTTGTCATATATTTTGTATTTTTAAATATTTTTTTTTATATTAGTGTATTTTTATTGTTTTTGTTAGAAAACTAACTAACTAACTAACCATCACGCCAGTTCTCCGAAGGGGTAGGCAGGGATGATAGAACGCCACACCACTCTGTCCTGGCATACTTCTCTTGCTTCCTCCACATTCATACATCTTCTCATGAACGCACTTCGATTATTCCGACTTCTTACATGCCCACTTTCAAGCACTTGTTTTGCTTGATCATGTCATGTCTTTCTCGGCCTTCCTCGACTTCTACATCCAGGCACAGTCGCATCATATTTATTTTTTGCCGTTTTTTCATCATCCATTCGCTCTACATGACCGAACTAACGTAAAAGGCCTTTCTTAATTTTGTCGATAATGCTTATCTCAGCCTTGCATTCTGCTCTTATTTCAACATTAGTGTATCATACATAGTTTCACCACACATTCGCCTGAGAGATCGCATTTCAGCTGCATTCAATCTACTTTCATACTTATTTTTCCAACTCCATGCTTCGCTTCCATACTTAAGGGTTGGTACCAGAACTCCATGGAGCACTGCTAATTTAGCCTCTTTTGATAAGCACTTATTAGATACTATCGACTTTTGTTAAAAGATGTTTTTAAAAAATGAGAAAAATTCAAAAAATAAAAAAATCAAATAAATATGAAGGTAATTGTATAGTCCTGCATTCATACTCGTACAACGTATTAATTTGTCACTCAAAATACTTTTGTCTTCTGTTTTTATTATTTTTATTTTTTGTGTGATATGTCGTTAAATGCTATGCACTCGTATACAATTGATTTTATTTTTACTTTTTTTTTTAGCTTGCCGCATCCTATCGGTTTCTTGGAACAGGCAATTGCCCATTTAGAAACCGATAGCGCTGATCGGAGTTTTTACATTTATCTTTGTATGTAGGTACTTATAATATACCACTGCACCAGTATTCAGTTTATCTACGATATTTATTAATATGCCTATGTATCTAGATATTTAAGAAACTCTAAATTGTACAACATTGTCATCCGTTTGTTAATTAAAAAAAAATAAAAATAAAAAATAAAAAAATATATCGTTACAAATACGCAGGATTGAAAACCAATTTCTTTTTATTGCGTCTTCACCGGGAATCGAACCCGGAACTTCCGTGCCGTGAGTGCCATCGTCTTAGTGATTCAGAAATTTCGACATTCCATTTTTTGGAACGTGTAGGTAATTAAGGTTCCCAGAGTCCAGATCATTATCCTCGTCAACTTTGCAAAGTTGTCCGACGCGACGTTGTTTGCCAGTACAAAGTATTATATAAACGTACAAAGTAGTTAGGTTATTTTGAGGCCATATTTAGCGCTCCGTTAGTGCGACCGGTTAGTGGACATTGTTGTATCTATAAACAATAATAATATTATTTGGTCAACTGGTTTTAAGAGGGGAGTCTATGCGAAAAAATTGTGTTAAATTAACATGACATTATATATAAAATAAACACATCATACATTTTATTACAATTAACAGTATAGAGAAATGAATAACATAATTTATGTAATAATAAGCTTATTTAAAGGAGAAGAACTTGTGGTTATTATTGAAAAAAAAAAAATTTATTAATTTAGAAACAGTTCATATTTCAAATAAGTATAAGTCAAACATGATTAGAAATATAATTTTTAACTGCATTTTCTAATCTTACAGTTCTGATCTTAGTATTAATTTGAAGAAATAAATGATATTTAGAAAATATAAGAAAATAGATAGTAAAGAAGATAGAAAATATAAGAAAATAGAAAAATAGAATAAAAGAAGAAATAAATGATATTTAGAAAATAAAAATCAACTTCTTTCTCAATTTTTTCGAAAACCCATGGGTCAAAAAAAATTTATAATTCCACTAAATCGACTCCAAATATGATGTGGATTCACTGGTTTCCCGCTTGTACATCGAGTTTTGTTACATGGTGTATATAATACAGTAGAGTAAATTTATTATTATAGAATTAAAGACACTTCAGAAAATTGATTTATATGTAATAGTCTTGCTATTTTATTAAGCATTTTTCGTGAATTCGTATTTTTATGTGAGTTGGATCCTAAGAAATAACAATTTTTTTTAATTACACTAAACAAAAATGGTCTTTTGGTCATAATTAATATTTTTATCCAAGTACGACTTATTGTAAATTATGGTACAGAAGTAATCCCTAGTTTTAGGTATTACGGTATTAGTGTACAAAACGGGACTTGGAAAATCACACTTTTGTAGCTTTGAATGATCTAATATTGACTATATATTTATTTTTTTCGGGGATTATTAGTTAACTCGTTTTAAAAGAGTACAAAATCACCAGTTTTCCATTTTTCGTTCACATTTTAAAATTTAATTTTATTGCTTTGTTGTGGCTAATTTAAAATCAGGAATAATAATTGTCGATAATGTTTTCTAAGTATTTATCTTTTATATTCTAACATTATCCCCCAAAGTGCAATTATTGCAGACCACTCCATAAAACATGTATACATATTGACTGGTCTGATATTGATTTGAAATAAGACTCACCTCTTAACTTTTAGGCACAACTGGTTGCTGGTTCAATCAATGGACAAAGTAAAAAATATAATGACAGCTGTCTCATTATGTACTAAATGCAGATAATATTGTAATAGTTTCCTCGATCCTGTTTTACAGAAATAAAAAAATTGGTGCCGAATCCAATTAACATACAAAAATAATACGAACAAGTCAATAATTGTATTTTGGCAGCAATTTTTTCTTTTTATAATCAAAATTGTTTAAATTTGGAAGGTTATTATCATGTTTCAGAATTTAAAAAAAGATTTAAAAAATCAGATGCATTATGAAATTCTCATTATTATTTATTGGAGTTATAGTGTTTTTGCAGTAGGTATATACTACGTTTATCCACAAAGTAAGTTCCGTTTCTATTTCTGTCCGCGGCAGCGCTGCAATCACAGTTCCGAGCATGCGCGGCAGTTACTCTGACTCGAGGAGAAGAAATGTACGCCATTTTCAGATCGCTGCTGCCGACGTGTTTTTTTGTAGTGCTTCTTTATAATGTCAGCCTTAGTTGAAAATGCCGCTGAATGGAGGCACACTTTGTCCCCAACGAAAGTTAAGCCTAAGCAAATCTTGACACATCGAAAAGTCATGTGCACCGTTTTTTGGGACAGAAAAGGCATTTTGCAGATTGATTTCTTACCACGAGGCCAAACAATCAACGCAAATGTTTCCTACGAGACCATAAGAAATTGCGCCGCGCAATACAAAACAACGATAATGCCCAATAATGCAACGATTTTCCACGATAATGCCCGACCTCTCACTGCGAACGTGACAAAAAAACTCGTACAGGAATTTGACTGGGACGTGTTTGATCATCGTAGGGGGTTAACATGACGTATTTATTTACATGTGATTTTCATGTGTGATACCTTTTGGACTGATAGTGAAGGGTAAGACCAGTACCGTCTTTACCATAAGGGCACACGGGGCCCGTGCCCAGGGCCCCCAATCTCAGGGGGGCCCCGAAGGACCGACAATTTCTTTCACACATTTATTCTCAGAACATTTTTGTCGGGCACATTACACTTTTTTCACAAATCAGTAATCTTATCAGAAGGTATTTACAAGGCAATTACTACGTCATTATATCGATGACTGCGCCTATTCCTACTGTACTAATTAATAATATTAAGGATATAAAAGAAGATTTTGCTCAACAGAAATCCCGAAGGTCCCAAATTCTTGTGTGCCCAAGGGCCCCAGCCTAGTTTAAGGCGGCCCTGGGTAAGACTGATCATCCTACCTTCATGTAATTAAATGATCACGAGACACTGCACTCGGTGGACCTATGCACTATTGAGTGCGGATAAGGGAAAGTAGAAGTAGTAGTAACATTTACTAAACAAGCTTTTAAAAAGTGGAGCTTATTTGTTAAGACAAAAACCTTCATGTCTTAGCGAAAAAAGTTTTTTTTCCTAAATTGCGCGGGAGCAGTTTATTCTTGGGCGCGTCATCTTAATGTGAAATGTTCTCGGTGACGGCACATCAGTAGCCTTTCTACATTATTTGATTTAATAAATACAAAGTAGTTGTTTATTCTAGAAGGATGAATTATCACGAATTGAAATAAGAAGCTGACTTCTCCATAAATCCACAATCTGACAGGCGAGGATTAGTAAAAAAAAGTAAAGATTGATACATCATGATGTTTGATGATGCTGTTCATGTTTTTTCTCAAACTAACAGTTAAACACGCATCTTGGCGACCAAACTGCCCTATTTTTTTTTTAATATAAAAAAAAAACGTTTTAATTTCGTGACTGCTTTCAAATAGGTATAGAAAGAACGAAACAAGTTGTGGCGGAGAGGGATTCGAATCTAGAGATTTGAATTTATATTTAAGTGTATCAGGGCGTAAGAGTGAACCTACTTTTCGACTAAAATAATAATATCGATTTTTTTTTAAAAGTAAAATCGACATTCATTTTCTAGTACATCATGATTAACTTAGAAAAAGTAAACTTTAATATGTAAAGTAACAACTATTGTATTTACCTCTACATTTATGGCATTTTTCTTGTTCGATGTCTCAATCCAAGGCTCTGCATCATAATTTCCACTGCGCTCTGTCCTCCGCAGCCCTCTTCAGTTCAGTAAATGAAGCGCAGTTCACGTCCTCACACACTTGCTCCAGATACTCTAGTTGGGGGCGCCTTCCTCCTATAATGTCGCATGGCATTCATCTATAGTAATTGTAAAACATTTAAATTTTGGTTAGTTTTTTTCAATGAATCGATCCATTTCCGCTCCGTATGTGGAGCATATGAATTCCATAAACTACCTCCAAAGCTAAGCAATCAGACGTTAATTCCTATGCCTCCTCCCAAGATGGGTCCACGTCCCGTAGCTCTGACGTAAACTGTCAATTAAACATAAAATAAATAATAAAAAAAATTAATAAGAAAAATATATTTAAAAATAATTTACCTAAAGAAATATCACTTCTGTTGACTGTTTTGAATTTATTATTAAGAGCATACTCGACCACGCGACTCGCGGCCGCTTCCCATACAAACGTATTCCTCGATTTTCTCCCTGGAATTTAACATTAGAGCAATGAATTTTTCATTAATTTTAGATATCGACCAAAAAATATTTTATTTATTGATAAAAAAAATAACACGATACAGATCTGGTCGATATCTAAAATGTGTGAAAAAATCATTGCTCTTATGTTGAATTCCAGGGAGAAAATTGCGGAATATGTTTGTATGGGAAAGCGGCCGCGAGTCACGTGGTGGAGTATGCTCTTAATGCGTTATATTATAAAAAGTCTTTTATCCGATAGACTTCACGTATATTTTTAGAACACGAATTTTGTAAATTTTAGCGATTCTATAAATTTAAATCACTAAAGTTTTTCATTTACTCCCTTAACCGACATAATAGTGCACAGGGCACTGCACAGGTAATAGGGTTCTTCCCGATAACACGAATATTCTTAAAAAAGGTTATAAATATTAAAAGTATATTTTTACAATTCCAACGATTTAAAACACAATGATCAAAAATGTTGTTTTCCTTTATGTTTTAAAAACACGAAAATACCAATGATTTTTAACGCTCGTTATTGGTTAATGACGTCATACCCGTCCACCATGAAAGGCGTGAAATTCATTACAAAGTGAGCGCCTATATTGCTGTGACGTCACACCGCATGCGCGCCAAATGAAGGATTTTGCGAGCGATTTGAAAAAGCGCTATTTCAAACCGCGCTAAAAAATTCATATAAAATCGTAAAAATTAAAAAAAAATTCCCTTGATATTGTAATTTTTCAATCAATTTTTTGAAATAAAAAATAAAAAATCGGGAACAACCCAATTGTTACACCAGCGCAGTGTACACTGATCACTATTACATGAAGGTAAGATGATCAAATCTACATACTTTATATTATTAGTCGTACGCTTGAAATTACACAAATATTTAATCCACACGATTATTTCAATTATGTCGCTTTTATCACCAGGTTGCCACTTCAAGTTTGTAATAAGCCGTAAACAAACCAGCTCCGTTGCAACCAGAAAAATGTGACTTGCAGCAATAATTATCATTTCCAATGAATTTTGACATGTTTGCAGCGTTTCCAACGAATGCCCTCGAAACATGGGCCAGTCGTGGAGTTGTGCCGTCCTAAGCAAAACCACCGTAATGGACATTTTTGTGAAAAATAAAGTCATTTTGAGTGAGAAAGAGTGTGATCGATTCCCGAAGGGGTCGGTTAATTTGAACTCTCCGATTTAGACATATCAGCTTTAAGCATTATCGACAAAATTAAGAAAGGTCTTTTACGATGGTTCGGTCATGTAGAGCGAATGGATGTCAAAGAACGGCTAAAAAAAAATATTATGCGACTGTGCCTGGGTGTAGAAATCGAGGAAGGCCGAGAAAGACATGGCATGATCAAGTAAAACAAGCGCTTGAAAGTGGGCATGTAAGAAGTCGGAGTAATCGACGTGCGTGCATGAGAAGATGTATGAATGTGGAGGAAGCAAGAGAAGTGTAGCAGGACAGAGTGGTGTGGCGTTCTATCCTCTCTGCCTACCCCTTCAGGGAAATGGCGTGATGGTTAGTTAGTTAGTTAGTTTAAATTTATGCTGCTCGCCTAATATTAAATAACAATAGTAAAAATTGTCTACATTTTTCTCTACCAGCAAAAAGGGTGAAAACGTTGTTTCTGGAATCTTGTATGACGTATGGTTTTTGCTGGACTTGGCTGCACAGCTTCACAGCTTCAAGAGGCAACTTGCAAATTTTCACCGTTTTCGCTCGTAGACAAAATTTTGCGTTTATTACTTAACGGCTTTTAGTCGACGGATGAAAGAAAAAACTAAAACGTGTTTCCTCAGGATCTCCGGTCATTCGAGTACGGTGGTTAAACTTAGGACGACAGAGTTGTCAACTGAGTTTTACGCCGTTCCAACTCCATAATCAAGCGGACATTCCGTTTTGCAAATATTCCAATATGGACCTGAGCGGTCAGAGAAAATACTATTTATGGTACGATTCGTATATTTCCGCTCTAACAAGCTTTGACATGGAACCTATTAAAAAAATTATTCTCCCTTAACTGCACCCAATGGTACAAAGTGTACTTACTGGCCTCGTTGTGTAGAGGTAGCGCGTTGAACTGACATGCATGGGGTGGGGGTTCAATATGTAATATTTCTTCAATGTGATTTTCACCAAAAAAAAATCAACCTATGATACCTCGGACTGGCGCTGAAGTGTAAGACTGATCATCGCGCCTTTAAGTGACAAATTATCTAGATTAACTTATCATTATTCAATTATCAGAACTTGTATATAAACAGTGAAATGGCGCGACGCTTCACATGTGAAAACTCTCTGTCATCTATTGAGGAAATTACAAAGCTTTTTAGCGCAAACTTTTATGATTGTACGTGAGATTCTCACAGAATTATATCACCTACTAGGAAACGCCTGAAGAAAACTCTTCAATTTGTTATGCTTATAACAAGTATTTGGGCCACTTAAATGTTGTTTATAAAATGCATAATTTAGAAAAACGTTTGCAGTGTGTAGGTAGTCGACAATTCCACTTCGCGATACATAAAATGCATATTATATATTTAATTAAAAATGCTAGTTTTTCAACCATGTAAAGTTATTCACGGTTTTCCGTTTAAATCGAGATATTTTTTAAATTTTGCAAGTCTACCGCGGCGGCTGATAGTGAATGAATACCGGCGTAAATCAGCCAGTGGCGGCTCCGCGCTCCGGACAATGGCGGCTCTGGCCCGCCGCCCACAGGCCACTAAACAATGAGAACAAGAGAGTTATTGAGTCCTGATGTGGGCGACATTACATCAAATTAGTTTTACAGCGGAACGTAAAAACTTCCCCGACTTGCAGTGCCAGCGGCCGGCACTGGTTTGGACAGAAGAGTTGAACTTGCGGTCAGTGGTGTGCACTGTGTACTGTGAATGCAAAAAAATAAAATAAAAATTTACCAGATATTAGGTGCCATCCGTTTGTAATTCAGATAATTAATAAGCGAGACACGACGGTTTAAAGTTTTAGTTTTGCAAAGGTTTTGTGATTTTCTCAATAACATTTCATGTGTGATCTTGGACTGATACTGAAGCGTAAGACTGATCATCTTACCTTCATGTTATAAAATAATCAAGATACACTGCACTTGGTGTACCAGTGCAGTGCCCTATGCACCATTGTGTGCAGATAAGGGAAAGTATTAGTAGTGTCAGTTTTCTTTTTTTTCTTGAGACAGAATCCTAGAATTGGTCACCACGAAGTACATATTCGATCTCTTTAATCGACTCTATCGTTTTATTATTCTTTTCATTTCTTGATATCTGTAACAGCGCACACCCTTATCACAATTTACCACAGTCATCATAATTTCAATTATTTTACCAATAAGCAGGTCGGCATTTTTTTAAGCAAAAAAGTTTAATCATAATTGTTGAAATCAATATTTTAGAAAATGTATTTTTTCGCATGAATTCAACATTTTTAGTGTCAAATTAAATGTAGAAAATAGAAAACCTGATATAAAAACAAATCGAGAAAAAGAATATTTATAAATCAATTCACACCATATTTAATTTATTTTCATTGAAAACCCCTGAAAGGCCATAATCGTGATTTTCTTTAAAGGATGAGAGATGCAATTCAGTAAACGGAATTTGATTACTACTGCTACTACTACTAGTTTCCTTTATCCGCATCCAATGGTGCATAGGGCACTGAATCGGTACACCAAGTGCAGAATCACTGCACTAACTTGATAACAACATGATTTATTTTCAACGCAAAAGGACATCGTGGATTGTATCTTGAAAAATAAGCACAGTTTTGATCATTCGCAACTGTGCTTTATACAATTTATTATTATGTGTAGGTAGATGAAAGATCTTGGCTATTTGTAATTACTTTCAATTAAAGATTATAAATGTAGCGAATAACATATTAATGAGTTTTTAAAAGCAATTAACGTATTTGAATGGCTACAAACAAAATATATGAATTAAGTTAGCTAAATTTGGGCTATTTAATTTAAATTCAGCCAACAAATACGGCTCATTTTGTACGTACCATGCGCTCACGCAAAATGCAAAAAAAAAAAGTTAAGTTTTGTCATAAATTAACTTTAATCAAGTTCGGCCAACTTCGGTCTACATTCGGTCAACTTCTGTCGACTATGGCCAACTTCTGTCAACTCTGGTCAACTTCCGTCAACTTCGGTCAACATCGCCCAATATCAGTCATCTTCGGCCAACTGCGGTCAATTTCAGTCAACTTCGGCCAACTTTCGTCAACTTCAGAAAACTTTGCGAGAATTTTTAGCATCACGATATAAATAATATTTTATTGCTTTATTTTCGCTCGCTTATGTGGGATATAAATCTGCAGTCAGTATTGGAGGGACGTATGCCACACGATGACAGTCCACATTTTTTCATATCCCGGATAATATTTTCCGGAATTGGAAGCGCTCTTCCCGTTTTATCTCGCCTGATACACCATGAAATCAATAATTCATACAACTGGAATGCAATTTCAAGTTTGTGGTAGTGAAGTACACCCACTGTCATATTATGGAGATATTTAAATATATATCAGGATGCGTCGAACAAGAGTTCACTAGAAGAGGCGTTTCCATTCAAATTTTCTAAAAATGTACGCTTCCTAGGGTTAATTTCATAACACCACTTATTATCAAATTCCTAAAGAGTCCCCCACTTAGGTTAATACACGAAACGTGTGACGTAGATGTCTAGTTATGACGTAGATACCTATTAATAACGTAGTAAGTTATGCAGTGGATAACTAGACGTAAGAAAAGTCAAAATGAGTACATAAATTATGTATGAAGAGCTTGTTGCAGTTTTTGAAAAAAAATAAACAAGAAGAAATTGCAAACTTTTCCATCAAGGCTGCACCTAAAGCCAGCGCTAGAAGTTTTGGTGCTTTCAAAATGATAGTATTCTTTAACTATAAAACTTAAAAAAAAAATTACATTAGATTTTTTAAATCTGTAAATTCTATAGGTAGGTGATGAAAAAAAGGAAGCAATCGTTTTTGACATTAAATTTTGTTTTTTCGTTCTCCTGGGTGTTGGCAGTAGAATAAAAATAATTGGTAATTATTAAAGAACACAATTCTATAGAATTAGCGTGCCAGTTTCCCATGTTGTAAGTATAGTGAAAAACCACGGATGCATTTCGTTTTTTTTTAATCCTGAAAAGTTGAGATTAAGTAATAATGAAAATGTATAAAGTTCAATATGAGAGATTAAGTAAAGAAAATTGAGATTAAATAATAATTTAAACGTATAAACTTAAATGCAAAAAGTTATCGTGTATAATTTATATAGCACCATGTTCGTATTAAATATGTCTCAAGGGCGCTTTAATATTAATTAAATAAGCTTTTTGCATCATTAAGAAGTACCTAAACCTAATAGAAGCAAAATAAAAACAAAGAAATACGATTACAATAAATTTTTATATTACGACTTGTAAAAAAAACATTTATTTCATTAAAGCAGGACTGAAAATATAAAGGAAAACGGAAAATTTTTCGTTGGTTAAAAAACGCTCAGTTAAAATAAAACATTCAAAAGGGCATTTTATTTTTACCAGGGTGTGTATTTTTCTACCCGAATCATATAATTTAATAGAAAAACTGAGTTCCCTGTTTTCGATTCCCCTTTGACAGCCTGATTAAATTTTATTGTTAAATCGCATATATAAGTAGGTTGATTGAGTTAGTAAAGTTAATGGAGGATAGAATTTTGGTTTACCATGCATCGTACTTTGATTAAATTTAAATTAAGAAAATGCGTTTTAAAAAACTTTAAGTTCTTGCCTATAAGCATATACATGGAGTAATAAAACCCGTAGTATAATCCGAAAACTGGTGAATCTACATCATATTTCATCAGTCGAGTGTGTAATACTCGTATGACTTTTGAAATAGCGCTTTAAAATGTTTTTTTTCTTTTCGTTGCTATTCGGAATGAAGCCTCTATCTAATTTAATGCAATAAATATTCTTAGGAGTCTCTTGATATTAATAATAATTGATCAGAAATCGATTCATCAATTTGAGTACGACCGATTAATTGTAAAAATGAGTTATTTATTAATATTTGCTGATATATATATTTTTTTAAACATTTGAAATATTTTTTTGGGAATTACGCATATTAACTTAATTAATTACTAGAGATCCAATTACATTAATTTTACTACAGCTATTTTATAAAATCGTTTTCCCATGGGCAAATCTCCCCCAAGGACCACATATTTTCTATAATTCTTTCAACATTCACCGTAAATTAAAAGCCTTAACTCCTTTTCGTGTAAGGTTCTACAAAATATTTGTAAATTCCGCCGTCTGCGTCATGTAAAAGAATGGTTGTATTAACATTCCTACTTTTCAAGAGGTATTTTAATGGTACACGGTACATTAAAAAGGTTTAATTGGACATAATCATTCATGTTAAGTATGTGATTACTTGACAGAAGGTTGATGGATGTACCAGAAATAAAAATGAAAAATAATTAATTAATAAATTTGCATTTAAAAAATGTTAAAAAGTGATTTAAACATGAATAAATTCATGTTTAGAGTACTACTAATCAAATAATTACGGTTATTTCAATTGCATAAATAAAATAAAAAGATGAATTTTAATTCTTAGTGCATTTAATATGATTCATTCGGTATCGATATATGTATACAAGCCCCTTAGGTACGGGCTAAAATATCCATCTACATTGATTAACATTTATGCCATTGAATTACATAACCCATCTTTAAAAGGAAAAAATAATCCAATTTCATCCAAAGAAAACATAAAAATATATTCTGCACATTACGTCATTAAAAACTGAAGATCGTTCCAATGATAAACTTTTTAGCACAATTTTAAGAGCTAAATCAGTTATAAAATTTCAAAAGCAAGTGTTATAAAATTTCGTTTGGTTTGGGTGTGCCATTTTGAGTGCTGGGCGGTTTTAGCAGACACGATCCTATTTCCCGGCATTTGTAAAATTAAAGGGAACAGAGTGGTCTGTAACCACAATAAGGCAACTTAAAGTAGGGGAAGTGGGTGCAAGTGTGGTTAGACGGCCACATTTACGTTACAATAATAATACTGCAGTTAGGGTTACAGAAATTTAATTAAATGTAGCCGTTTTAGACGAAAACCTTGGAGCATTGTTAAGAATTAAGAGTTTGTTGTTTTTATTCATTTGAACATTTGACATAGATATGTACTTTGATTTGCTTAATTCAAAGCATAGTAATATAACTACAAATAATTACATCTATGTCATCAGTAGACATCTACGTCCCACGTTTCGTGTATTGGCCTAAGGTCTATTGGTCTTTAGACGTAGATGGTGAAATTTGAAAATAAGCGGTGTTATGAAATTAACCCTAGGAAGCGTATATTTTTAGAAAATTTGTAAGGAATCCGCCCTTTTAGTGAATTATTGTTCGAAGCACGATGCATTTTTTAAATGTTTATCTATTTTTATGTAGCATGTCATATACGAAATACATGATACGGAGGATCCGGGTTTGATTCTCCGTGAAAACACATAATTTAAAAAAGACGTTTCTTTAGCGTGCGTGATTCCCTTTGTTATTAGGTCTCCTGTCCTGTCTGGACTGCTAAAAAATAAATAAAATAAAATAATCAAATTGAATAGGGTGACCTTACTCTTCTAGATGGGACAACTCGCTATACCTTGATGATATCTGATTAAATATTTTGAAAATAAAAAAATAATAGCACCATTAACAAAACTGCTTGAATAACGATAAATGTGTTTATTTATTTAATTTTATTCGGGCCCAAAAGGTTTCTGTAAACCTTAGTCCGGCCCTGCCCCGTTTCCACGTGTCGTGCGGCCCTCGAACACAATAGAACATGTCGCAGGGTTGGCACAATGCGCATTTGGTCCTTGTGCCGTGATGCATGAACTCGAGATGAAATTCTAGATTGCATTCATCTGTGTACACAGCCCAGCGCTGCTGTACTGTTCTACAGGGCCGCACTAGGACGAGGGCGTTTCAAGCGAAGCCCTAGCGCTATAATTATTTATTTATTTATCGAACCACCTAAACAGGCCAGGAGGCCCAATAACAGATGGGAGCAATAATATCACAATTAGATTTTTAAAATTTCTTTGCCTTTTCTTTTAATATGCATGTGTATTTTACTTTTTTGTGTCATTATTTTGACAGTGTCCCGAAAGACGCCCAGAATATGGGTCACAGACTAGGCTTCTGCCTTCCTGGACAGAAAGCAGTGAATGAAGCTCTCTAAGTGAACATAATAGCCAAGGAAAGAGTCGTTATTTTTCACTGGTTTGCTTAGCACTTTAAATATTACTTTTTCAATGATAATTGATTTCGGTTTTGTAAAATAATCAACTGTTTTTTTCGAAATTTTACGTCAGGACTACGAGAGGATATTTGGGAGGACGACGCAGGTAATTGACAGCCGTATGCTTAACTTGGAGGTAGTTTATGCCGTTTGTGGAATTTACATCATCATCATACAATATCCGCTCTCTATGTGGAGCGTATGGATTCCACAAACTGCCTCCAAGCCAAGCTGGCTAGGTCATATACTACGTATGCCTCGCGAGAGCCTTAACCGTTCATGCCTATTTTACAAGGCAGCAGGTTCTCGGCATCCTAGACGTCCGGTTGACAATCCGTCTGCAGTTTGCGTCCGAGCTACGGGACGTGGACCTGAACTGGGAGGATGCGCGGGAACTGGCGGCCGATCCCTTGGAGGAATCTACATACGTATATTTACGATTTTTTTATTTAAAAAAAATAATATCTAAATGTTTTTAGATATAAGTTTATCGAAACCTTATTATATTACTTACTTTTCTCGTCGAAAAAATGCATTCAACATGATTCATTTTCTAATAAAAGCTTCCCCCTCAACTTCTAAACTAAACTTACGCCCTTGTGTTGCCATCTTTCCTCTCCAATGCACTATTTCGTGAAGAATGTAGAACTAGAATAGGACCTGGGGGAAGGGTGGGGAGGAGAAGAATAGTGGAGAATAGAAAGTGTAGTGCAGAAGGGTGGAGAGAAAAACGTGACACCTACCTCGCCTCACTGAATTAAGGGAGGTGCAGTCTGTGCAGACAGAGATAAATAAGTTAATTTGTTAGGTAAATGGAGTTACGCTTCTCTTCACGAGACTGAAACTTCAGAGTCGGTTAGCTCGTAATTAAGATGGGATTCTCAAAACTTTGAACAATGCTCTTAATTTGTTTTTTATGAGACTGAATAATTATGAAAATTATACTATTTTAATCAGCCAATAGGCTTAAAGTCACAAACACCGAGGTTTGAGAAAAATAACTTTTTTTTGTGTTCTCACCGGGAATTGTCCCCGGAACCTCCGTATCGTGAGTCCAGCGTCTTAGCCATTACGCTACGGAGGCCGCCCTACGATAAAGTAGGTACATATAAAAAAGTTTCTGATTGATATACACAACATGTGTAAAAGTCATTATCTAGTGCTAAATTTCAGGGAGAAAATCGAAGACTATGATGGTATAGAGAAGCGGCCTCGGGTCACGTGACAGCGTAGAATCTTAAACATTTGATCTTAATAGTCGATGTAGCTCTTTGATAAACACTGACACATGTCAAATACTAGCCAAGGTTTTCAGAATTATTGTTCAATCTTTCAGCATACCTAATACCTACTGTATTCCCCTCATATAGCTATTGTTCCACCTTATCAGCGCCCGTTAAACACCCGCGCCGGCTCTGCTGCGGCTAGGTGGGTATTATAGTGAAGAGTATATAATATACATCGCATGTTCAATTATCACTAGGGTGGACATCCTGGAAAATACAGATTTAACAACAACAAAAAATTACCAACAAAGCAAAAAAAAATTAAGGAAAACAAAAACACTTGTAAATGAATACTTAAGCACGTGTTTTGCCCAGTGAGGCATCTTTATAATTAAAAATTGTTGATTAAGAATGTAAAATAAATAATTCAATTAAAAAGAACAATCATCAAGGAAATTATCTCATTAATTAACCTTTTATAAGTTAACGCCGAAAATTTCTCATCACAAAAGATGACATACTGTTAATCAAAATACATTTAAATTTACCTTATTATTATTTTTCATTACTGTAAAAGGGACATAATCTGATAAAACGTAAGGCGTTAGTGCCTTGAAAGCTTTCAAATTTGACTTGTGTAACTAAATTTTTCAAAATTAGTTGTCGAAGTCTTGAGATAACTACAATCAAATAAAATCTTGGTCCAAAATACGGTTTTTTTTTCTAGCTTCTTATAACATATTATTCATTACTTAGGTATCTACAAAAGTTTGGACTTAATTAATTAATAATTTAAAATAATTATGACCCGCCCTAATGTTCACACTACGTGCATTATAGATGAACTGCCAATAGTTGCTTGGGAGCTTAGCAAAAAACTTTCAAGTAATCGTACTTAAGTGCCATAAGAATGCGTTGCGCTTACGTCCTTTGTATGTGTTAGTTCCCAAAAACGTTTCGCATTTGGCTCGATTCCCGAATGAACGAGCCTCCCCAAGCTACCGTGACGTGCCAGCGACCAACTATCACGTAACGCGTAACTGGATCAATGTAAGGCGATATGGTCAATGTAACACTCATACAATGTGGCCGGATAAAATTTCACGTAATGGTACACCGTCCGGCGTCCGTCCTTAACGTGGTTACTGCGTTATAAACATGTTTATTGCTGATAAACCGAGCGGAGTTTCAGGATGAAACTTTTAACCGATACAATTATTATTGTTGGTGTGTTTATATTAGGTCCTTACATATGAAATTGGCGTTTTGTATGGGAGGAATATAAAGTTGATTTTTTAAAAATATAATATATTTATTTAATCAAAGTATGTACCATTGCTATCTATGCACTTTTGCCATCTCATAGGAAGTTCATCGATCCCTTTACTAAAATAACCATTCGGACGGGAATCAATCAAATCTTTGAAGTCGGTTTGGACTGCCCCATCAGAGTTTTTTTCCCATGCAAGAAGTTATCCAAATTTCGAAAAAAATAGTAATATGTTGGGACAAGGTCCGGAGAGTACGGTGGATGTCTTAGACATTCCAATTGAAGCTCTTCTAATTTGGTAGCCGTCTGTTATGTAATATTTATTTAAACGGGATTTTTTAAATATATTATTACCTTAGACTGACGCCGAAGCAAAAGACTAATCATCTTGCCTTCATATAAAAAATTATCAAGATTCACCGTACTTATTTTTTAAAAAAATTATCGATTGCCTGGTTAGTGATTGGTAGGGGTCGCTACACAGTTGTAAAAATTTTCAAAAACCACATTCAAATAATCATTAGACGTTGACCCTCACAGAATTCGAACCCTGGATCTCATGCATGGCAGCCCGACGCGCTTATTACTACACCACGAAGTTTTTAAAAATCAAAAGGTGAAATAGACATCAAACCTTTAGAGGGCAATCTGCCACGTGACTTGTGGCTGCTTCTCCATACAATAATAAAATTCTTGTCCTGGATTTTCATAATCTCTTTTAACAAATAAAATATTTAAAAAATGAGACTATGCAGACATGCTTCTCGCCGATATCTAAAAATAGTTTAAAAAAAACATGGCTCTAGTGCTATATTCCAGTGGGAAAATCAAGGAATACGATTGTATGGAGATGCAACCCCGTCACGTGTCAGCGCATCTACTCAAAGCACAAATATGAGTTGATTTCTTGTATGTAATTTTACTATTATACGCATTTATCATTCATCTGTAAGATTACAGCATGTTCCTAACAATTTAGCGCAACCAACATTACACCTTGGTTGATAATTTAGTCCAGGACCAGTAATTACGGCATTACAATGTTGCTGGAATGCAACTGTCAGTACCTACAGGAATTGTAGAGCATTGAAAATAATTCCCAGAGTATAATTTACTGATCCATCTTATATTCTTATCTGCGTTATTTTGTTTTATTAAGGGTCTGTCATTAGTGCACGTTAAAAAATGGGGTATTTATGGGTATTATATGTATATATTATACACCGTGTAACAAAACTCGATGTACAAGCGGGAAACCAATGAATCTACATCATATTTGGAGTCGATTTTGTTTTCCGTACTACAAACTGCACAAGAAACTGTACAGTTTTATGTCCCGTTTTAAGTGCGCTTTAGCTTTTAATAAACATACACAACATGTAGTTAGAGCCCTTGAGAAGATTTTTCATAAAAATGGCGCTTAACAAGTTACCAAATTATTATTTATTATAAGGAAACCACCCCTCTATTTATTCATCCGGAAAACTGATAACATATTTTTTCTCGTAGTCCAAATAACAAAAATAATAATGAAATGCAGTAATAATAACTTTGATAAATGGGGCAAAATCTTTAATACTAAATTTTACATCTATGTGCCTGACTTACAACCAAGAGATATAGGTGTTTTAATGTTGAAAAATAACTCTAGGTACCTTGTTATTAGTTATCTAAGAATAAACAATTTTTACTAAAACATTAAATCGTCGGGATATCTTCTACACGTCTCGTTTTCCTTTTACAAAACTTTGAAGATGCACATCATAGAAAACATATATTTTCCTGTCATCCGTAAGTGTAGGAGGTCTTAATCATCTTCAATTGGGTGAGCATGAATAATGCATGGCCTTATTCCAGGAACTTATAAACTTGCTCTCAAAGGACTATGGGGGGCGCTCACGACGTTTGGCGGCCCTTCTTAGGTACTCCATACTCTATGTCCTCAATAAGGGAGACGACCTTAAATGACAAGCGAGATTAAGTAATAGGGTGAACATGAAGAAAAAAAAAAAGTTTTATTACTAATTAATAATCATCATTGTGAAATCTAGTTATGTATTATTATTAGTGATAATAAGGACGGAAGGAAAAAAAGCGTTAACGACGCTATCGTTTGGCGGCCCTTCTTAGGTAGTGTAACGTAGAGGGTGGGAGGCTTACCTGATTGGCTCAACAACCTCAGACGCTCACCTGCATAGCTCAATCAGTTAGCAAGAGACTCACGAAAATTTATAAAAGTAAGCAAGGATTGAAATACCACAGAGTTCAGAATATAAGTAAAACAAAGCTATAGAAATTCAATGTGTGTAATTAAAATATAAGTATGTTTACAAGGTTAAGATGATGTGTTAGGCACGGTAAGTATATAGGTTATAATTTTGACAAGATATAATAAAGATATAATTGCAAATATAGGTTGAAAACTTAAGTAATGAATCCATCCATCGAATCATTCATACTGGAATTTACAATTAAAAAGTTCTACGTCGAAGATTAAAAAAAAAAAAACAGGCTAGTGTTGAAATGAACGAAGTGATTTGGAGGTTAATAATTTTAATTTTATGTAGAGGTGAAATTTTGAAGAGAGGTGAAGAATCCATGTATCGTCAGTGTGCAGTGTCCACATCAGGACCTGCACGAGGTGTAGCTTTGTTAATTAGTCCTTTGAGGCATCAAATTGTAAATATATCCTCACACGTGGTCCAGAATTTCACGCGTGATCGATGACGGATATAGGATAATATCTGCGTTCCGTGATGTACCGGTCAGCGTGTGACACTCGGTAACTAGCTGATAACTAGACACGGATCAGTGTCTAGGCCATTTTTAAAATTATAATATTATAATATTATGTCATGGTAATATAGAAGGGTATAAAGGGAGGGAATTTAGACCTGAAAAGATTAAAGTGACTGGGCTGTAGTACGTAGTTTTGATTTCGGGGATGGAAGTTAATATTAAAAAGCTATAACACTTACGATTACGTCTTCATTCCCCAGGATTTATGCCGGGTCGGCCTGAATAGAAAATAAATGCGGCCGTTCGCCATGACAGTTATTTTTGCAAGAAGGAATCATAGACGAAAAAGCTCAGAACGAGATTTCACTTACCATAGAGCAGATTCTGTGGTAATGAAATAAGGTAGAATAACGGGGTCAAAAGTTAAATTGCTATTTTTTATCAGTTAAAAGGAAGTCAGGAATGTCATTCTTACGAGAGGCGGGAGAATAACATGACAGTAGGTAGGTACTTCATATTCTATGTCCCCAATAAGAGAGACGTACTTAAATGATAAGTTAAAAAAATAAAGTTAATTGGTGCGAATGAGATTTGTGATGACTACTTAAAATCTAGTCATACTACATAATATGTAATACATATGTATGTAATGAAATAATATATGATGGTTTGTTGAAGAAAATTGCTTTTTATCAATAAATCTGCCAATCTACTATGCTGCATGAAGTATAAATAAAAACTATGAATATTATGACTAATTGATGTAATTTAAGGGACCTTTTTCAACAACGCTTGGTGGTCCTTCTTAGGTACTCCATATATGTGCGCCCCTATAAGCAGTGGCGGACTTACCCTTAGGCCCAGTAGGCCCGGGCCTAGGGCGGCCAGATATTAAGGGTGGCCAAACGTGGCAAAAAATATATAATAAAAAAATACGGGCGTTCACGGGGTGCAAAACACGTTTTATGCCTTGTTTAAGAATAACCTGTACTGAATTAAATAAAACATCAATTTTCTTATTTTAAACCTACTTGCATATTCTATTAGTAGTAGTTTTACCTAGTACCTAAATGATGAGAGCTGAGAAAGGGCGGCTGGTACTACACAGCCTGCAAGTCCGCCACTGTGTATAAGGGAGACATACTCAAATAACAAGTTAGATTAAGGGGATTAATGACGTTTATGATTAATTCAGTGTTATGCGGCCAATTAAAAACTATATATGATAATGTATTCATATTATATAGCATTGAAGGAATTTATGACTGGTAGGTAAGTACTTCTCACATAAGATGAAAACAAATTACAAACGAAATTATTAAGTTACAAGGTGTGAATAACGATCATGATTGGTTCGGTTCAATTTGTCAACAAATTTGCGATTCGATGACCCAAAAGGCCGCTAAGTGCAAAAATCAAACATTTTTTTTCTTCAAGCGAAAACGGTGAGAATATTTGCTTCTTGTAGCTGTGATAAATTGCAGCTTTGTTTTTGTTGGACAGACAAAAAAAAAACAAGTCGTTCAAGCTTCCAGAGACAAGATTTTTCAAAATTTTGTTTTTGCACTTAGCGGCCTTTTAGTGGTTGGATGGCAAAAATCATTATCGATTTAACCCCCCAATCCTCAATTTTTATGATCTTAAAAAAAATTAGTACAGGAAAAAAGGAAAATAAAAACAACGAAAATCAATATTTTTCATAATTTTACAGATCCTGTTATACTTGATTATTGCAATATTGTAATCAAGAATAGTAAACCACAACCGCATTTGCGCTAGGTACTGAAATATGTAAATTTCCGTTTACCGGTCACGCAAAACGCAGTTATAGGTACATAATAATGTAATGATTATGCTTTAATTAATTAGCGATAGTAAAAGAATGCGATTAAACCAATGTTGACACAAATAACAGAAAACATTTTGAATAACCATATTATTTTTTCAAACATAATTATTGCATCAAAATAATAGAGTTCTGTATAAAATCGTGTATCCAACTCGTTATAACAATATTTTCATCAGATTCTTGGGTATATGTAAAGTGAAAAATGGATTTTATTAATGTACTTTAATCAAAAAATAGATTTGGATATCAAATACTAGATAAAATGGGGAAAGTTGTAATAGATCAAGTGGTCACTTAACCCAGCCAATAACAGGTCATAAGCCCTGTAAAACGCCTAGATATCCATATTCCTTTCCGAACTTCTCGTCTCTGTTGAGATGTCAAATGTAATTTCTATAGTAAGCTTAAATTAATAAACTTACAAGTGATTTCCATACATTTTGAATAACAATATGATATTATTAACTAAGTGGGTATATTGTAACAAAAATAATATCCTTTGAACATATAGCCACGAAATAATGTAGGTATTTTAATACTCTCCTGTTTTTAGAATTCATATGAAATGCTCTGTATTTAATTATCTGTTTACATTGATTTATAACACACTTAGATCTGCCTTGCAGAGTAAAATTATTTAGAAAAAGTAATGACACGAAGATTTCCGCACCTCAATACACTTACACGGGTCGACCTATCAGAGCTCTTTCGACTGCCGGCAAGCATTCGCCCACACACCGCAAAAGGTATGGGCTATACATAGGGTTACAGTAACAGTATACAATACTAACCCGTTCCTTACGAGGAGCGTTCATGACTTTTACCATGCATTTAAAATGACTTTTTTTTTCTTGTGGACGGGCTGTTGGCTATTATTTAAGAAGAAAACTCTCTTTGAATATTAATTATTTTAGGCCATGTAAACAAATATAAAATAAACACTTACATGTGGAAAGTTACACCATATTTTTTGTTAAATTTTATCCGTACGGTTTTTAAACGGTTTCACTACACAGGAAGGCATTTCGGGATGTTTTCTGAACGTCCGACTCGGCCGGCGTTTCAATACTGAATACTGAGTACGCGTCTGGCGGAGTTGGAGGTTTTGGCGGAGTTGAAGTGTCATTAATTTTTTGGGTTCAGCTCAAATCTAAGTGTATTAATAAATCAATGTTTGTTTATATTTTAAAACTATTAATTGAAACAAGGAATAAATCTTTGTTCTTACTTCTTGTGGGATGTAAAAATGTTTTCAATTCAATAAAAAAAACATGTGTTTTTGACCTACGAGTATGCCCAAAGATTGAGGAATAGCTTACGGGAGACTCCTAAATAGTTCTGTACAGGTTGAATTGACGTCAGTATCTTGCTTATCTATGACTCTCCACCTCGGGAAAATAGAATATAAGTTTTATGCATCGCTAGTATCAAACACCAAATTGTTGAACTTTCTTAACCGGTTGTCAGTCTCGATACAAATGAATACAAAAAATCGAACAAAGCAGACAATAACAGCAATAGGCTTGTTATTTTTTTTCTGATTGCGCACGCACTCTTTCATCCATTATTCATGGATCTGCGCACGCGTAAACATTACAATCATTTTCAATATGTAAGAAAAGGAAAAAAGGCATTACAGGCAGCAATGCGGCTCAAAACATAAATTAGTTGAATATTATCGTGTTTTGTGGTTGCAATACTGAAGAAAAACGATTAATTTATAAATATATTATGTAAGTTTCTTTCCATTTAGACCTCGCCTACATTATTTTTTCTTATTTCCATCCACAATGGTGTAATGCGCACATTTTACGGGACAGAAAACTGCAAAGTTTCTTGTGCAGTTTCTTGTTCAGAAAACCGAACAGTCTGTCAAAAGACAGCCTAAATATGCATATTTTTTTAGCGCTATCCAAAATTATTATGGTATGTTAATACTTGTGGCGATAACGCCATACATCGCACTCCGACAGGAGCCGAACGAGGAGCCGAAGATCCGGTACAAGATCGGCCGCAGCAGAACGCGCTTCGAGAAACTCTTGAACTACGTTTCCGATTGCACGCACTTCTTGCTCGGAGAAATCGCCGATTCATTCCATCCATTTTCACGACTTTTTATAACTGCATATTTTCTTGTTAATTTTAAGCATCTTGCATTCATCGTAGTTTTAAGTAGTTAAATTTTAGTTGTGATTAATGGTAGTGCCAATAAAATGATCAAAAACTGTAGGTAGGTACCTCTGATTTCTTTTTGTGCACCTTACATCCTCTTTATAGAGATTTATCATCCGTGACCGAGAAGTGAGAATTTTCACAGTTTCACAGTTTGGAATGATTATATTTCAGTTATTTAGGTATATAACCCCGTGCTTAACTGAAATATTTACAAAAAAAAAGTACATTTATTTGATATGAATATAATTTGATTGTAAAAAGAATTTTTAAAAAATTGTTAAAATAATTATAATAAAAGGAGATTAAGTAATACAATTACAAGGAAATAAACATAATAAAACTGGACAAACGGTAAACAAGAGATATCAAAATAAATATGCATATTAAAAAATATATATAATTCTTACGAGGTGATCCTTGCGGAGCGTGAGACATGAGATAAATCTTTATCAATTATGATTAAATAAAACACTGTTATGTGTTACTATTGGTTTATTCTATAAAAATAGAATTTACCTACACTACCTACACTACCTGGGAGAACGTTACTCCCGAAACCAGGTAGTGTAGGTAAATTCTATTTTTATAGAAAAAACCAATAGTAACACATAACAGTGTTTTATTTAATCATAATTCATTATGAAGTGTTACAAAGTGAATGCCGAATCAATCAACAAAATAAATCTTTATCAATTAGTGACGTACGCTGATGGGTAGTCGAACCGACACAGCCCACTAGCGTACCAACCACTAAACACTCATGAAATACAACATTTTGGGCGAGTTCAAATACTTGTACACAAATATGGATTTATCCAAGGCGGGAGTAGGTATATATTTCATTTTATATCCCTACAGGGATGAGATAGAATTCTTTCAAATTCAGGAATGTGAATATTCGAGCGTTTACAGGGCTTATGACCTGTCATTGGCTGGGTTAAGTGACCACTTTATGTACTACAACATCCGGTAGATTCAGTTATAGATGGATATGGATTTCTAATGATTATTTATATCTTATAGATTTTATTACGGATATGAATATTTTTATCTGTCGGATATCCGATTGTTTCGATTACGGATATTCTTTCTAATATCTGATAGTTTCGGTTACGGAGGACAATTACATGTCTATTACGGTCGGCCGCAAGAATGCGCTGGTGAATTTCCGCTTTAAGTCGTGGAAACTTCGTGGTGACTCCCCCCCTCCCACATCCAGAAATTTCCAATGTCCACGTACTGCGGACACGCCTGACGTCATTTCATAATCTTGTGGAAATTCTCTTCTACATTTCCACGGTCCGAATAGGAGGAACGCGTGACCAGAGTGAGAATCAGGGTTGACAAAAACTAGGGATGCGCGTAATCGAATAATACACATTTGATCGCGGTTATAATGGGTTTTAATAATGCGCATCCGAATATGAAAATACCGGGCTGTAAAAAAAGCCATACATAGACACGCCTGTAGCTCGATTACAGATCACTATCGACGCGGTAATTTTCGTCCAGATAACGATTTCTTACATGGATTTTAACGTTTTCGCGATCACAATGGGATCACGCGTTAAAAGTTAATCGATCGGAATTATTAACGACGCGCATCAAGTCGCGAGTTAAAAGAAGATATATCTTCTTCGCACAAATGCTTTCAATCTTTCTCGAGTGCCGTATTGCATTTAGCGGTCTAAGCCAAATATTGAAAAAACAGGCGACATAATAAACAATCCGACAGGCGCGTTGACTTTCCAAATTTTACGTTTGACGTTTAGCCGCGATATTTATTATCATCTATGGTGCTCGGCAACGCGAACGTGGTATGAACGTATGTTCATTGTGATCGGTCAAAATGGTTAGCGTTAGCACGTGGTTAGCACGTTTTTAACTACGTCGATAGTTATCTGTGATTGAGCTCCTGGCGTCATTTCATAATCTTATGGAAATTCTACACGATACGGATAGTATATTATATCCTAGCCTTTGAGCTTAGTGGTGTAAATGATTTTTATGGTAAAAATCACATTGCAATTACTTAACTACTGCTACTACTAATTTCCCTTTATCCGCACCTAGTGGTGCATAGGCACTGCATTGGTACACCATGTGCAGCGCATCTTGATTATTTTTATTACATGAAGGTAGGATGATCAGTCTTTCACTTTGGTAACAGTTCAAAGTACCTATCACACAACGTGAAATATTAAAATGAAAATCACATGTAAATCAGGTTAACAAAAACGGATATAAAAAACTTTTGGCTGTCTGTAAAGTTGGTTTACGGACGATAATTTTACGTGATAACGTCATAAGGAAACATTGATGAAAAATAGCATACTTTTATGAAATGAATCGAATTATTATTAATGAATTATCATTTTTTTGTATAATACAAAGCAGGAGTCAATTGAAAATTACAATTTTGTTCCATAAATTACCATTTTTTGTTGTTTTTTCTTCTTGTGTGCTGCTGCTGTCTCCCTTCTACTCGGACGCATCGGCCGATGGAGTGAAAGAGAGATAGATGCGTCACAAACCGAACGCTTAGGCCGATCGTGCCTCTCTATCGCTTGTTCCGCGCTCTCGCTTGCACACTCGGCTCAGGCGGAACGTGACAATGAGTCATGCTTTTTCGTGTGTGCAGCCGGCGTTCATCGATTTATTAGACGTTATAACGTCATAAAATAAATACATTAAATATTTTCTGAATCGATTTAGAATTATTCGATTAACTGATTACTGATCAAGCACGCCTCTAGTAAAAACATTCTCCCTGTGGCTTTCTGCTGACTGCGGCAATCAAATCAACGAGAAAACAAACTTTCTGTATTTGATAAGAAAATGGCTCATAGGAGACAACTTAAATATTAAATTTTCTTGGTTCCATGTTAATTTTTTTACCCCTTTAGTTCTTTTATTACCATTTTTATAGATTCTGTTATTCAAAGACATACCAAAGCTGGAAAAAAAATGTGAGCGAAAAAAATTTTTAACGTGAAAAAGTTAGATTATAAAATAAAAACTGTTTCCCTGATTTCCTAGAATTTTATGTTCACTTAAATAACTAATTATGTTTGGCCAAATTACAAAAAATTAGGGCTTCGCATTTTTGGTCCCATAGAATAATTAATGACTTTTTTCGAAAATCCGTAATGCTATTTCCCTAGAAAATAGTTTGGAGTATATGTGATAATTTTTTCAAAGCTTTGTGGCTATCAGCAAATCCGGAAAATCATTTTGAAAACACCTAAATTTCTAACGATGGCCTCAGGTGGAGCCTTAAGTAGGCATTGCTATCTACATTTTATATTACAAAAATGTTTCAAGAATTTTAAAGATTTTGTATGTCCTATTATGTAAGATTTTGTTTATTAAATTGAAAACGAAAAATAATGTACCTACATCAATTTACTTCTATTTCACAAATCATTAGAAAAATTAAAATATAACTTTGATATGAATGGATTAATATTCTCAAATAGACATAATTTGGTTGAAAAAACCCTCTTAGGTGACCATTCTTACCAATAAATTGAATAGAATTCTTTACAGTGTAACAAAACTCGATGTACAAGCGGGAAAACATTGAATCTACGTCATAGTTGGAGTGATTTTTCCGATAAAATTTTCAAATATGTCATCAAAAATCCTTTTTTGATTTAGCATAGTGCCTCGTAGCATAGTGGTAGTGCATTCGTCTACCATGCATGACGTCGCGAGTTCGATTCCTGTAGGGGTCAACATGAAATATTTAATAACATGTGATTTTCATATTAATATTTCACGTGTGATACCTTGGACTGGTATTGAAGCGTATGACTGATCATCTTACCTTCATGAAATAAAGATGATCAATATACACTGCACTTTGGTGTACCGATGCAGTACCCTATGCACCATTGGGTGCGCATAAGGAAGAGTAATAGTAATAGTACCCATAGTAATAAAACAAATATAAAAAACTGAATTTTAATTAAAATTGGTGCAATTTTACCTAATCTGAGGTACTAACGAAAGCTTTTATAAGAAATATTTTTTTTTAAACTCAGATTAAAAAATCATATTACACATTCGACTCCAAATATTATGTAGATTTACGAGTTTTCGGGTTTCAACGAGTTTTGTAAAAATATATTATTCTTGTACTTATTAAATTAATATTCAAGGCATAATCGTACTTCGTTTTCTTTTTTCCCGAATCTGACAATCCCTGCCGGAAACTTTAAATCCTGCTTTAGAACGACTTTAGCTACTTTCAAGTTTCATTGTAGAGGATAAAATATTACCATCGCTGCATTGTCTGAAATAAAATTTTATGTCTTTTCAGTAAGCCACACTCGCTGCACGCTGCAACGCGTTTCTTCTACAACTCACCATTATTCTCCTGAACCCAATAGACAAATATAACTATATCTACGTATGTATGTACTTCAGTAGGGTAGGTGAACTAGGGTTGAGAAAAAGTGGTTGGGGATTAACAAGCATTTAAGAAATGGAGAGAGAAAACGAATAAACTGATTTTTGCGCGATTTTTAATAACTTCTATTATTTTATTGATATCCTTTGATAACAGATAAGACAGAGAAACTCTGGAAACGAATGTGGGTTATCTAGGCGTTTTACAGGGCTTATGACCTGTCATTGGCTGGGTTAAGTGGCCACTTGTCGTACTTCAACATTCCCCATTCCGCCCATCATTTGATAACCAAATATATTTTGACAAATTTGATGAAACTACTATATGAATATATTGAATATGTACATAAGGTTCCACATTTGAGTTTGTTTTTCGACAATTTTCAACATTTTTTCTATCTGGTGACATCTGTTGAGAAGATTGTTTAGCATTTTGGGCAATCATTCTTTTTATTGGTGTAGGTAAGGCTCATCGAGCTTTATTACTTAGCTGGAGCGAATGAAGTTTAAAGATTTGTCATCAATGCTTGGTGAAAAATCGCTTCAAGAATCAAGTGCTTGATAAGAGATTATGGAAAAAAATGAGTGTTGAGATTTACTAGTAATTTTTTTGAAAGGATTTTGAACGAGTGTCATATTTGAGGGGAGATAATTTTAGGCGATAGGACCTGCAATGGCGAAGGCGTGATCTACGAATTTAGAGTCTACCCTATAACTTACAGTAAGAGTAACGACGTTGATCTCAATATTTTTCTTTCGATGAAAGCCGCCACAATTAAGAAAGTTTGAGAACCTGTGAACAAATCTAGAAATACCTGTATATGTGTATGTTTAAAACCACGAGTTTCTTGGTTTCACATTAAAAATAATAATCCTATGATCCTCGCCTCCGCAAAGATATTATGTTTCATATTTCTTCCAAAGCAGATGTTTATCATTATTTATATTATTATGGAAAATGAAATGAAGTGTCTCATGATTGAAAGTACTACTTTTCTGAGAAAATTGCTTACAAAACAAGATGTGCACAAGGTTATCTGTAATTTGGAACTGGATAAATTTGTTATTCTCATTATTTACTCATTATTCATTATTTATTCAGATTAGAATTATGCTTTTAACGTAAGTTATAATAGATATTAGGGACGTAAACTCATGTCAAAAAACTGTTATTCGTTCCTCGTAGATATACTGGTTCAGCCGATGGGTTTTGTTTTTCGGGGCTTGCTGGTGATGATTGGTACTAAGTCATTCTTGGTTACAAGTTGCCTCAGTATCAGTATATATATATATCAGTATAATCTTGTGATCCGATTTTTTGTGAAGTTATTTTGAAATAAAAGTGCAGCCCAGAAGATCTACTTCCTTTTCCAGCCTCCATAATACCCAAGGTAGGGGCAATTTTTCTACTGAATTGACTGGTGTAGGTCTCCTGGCATTGCCTGGGAGCTGAGTCTTCCGTTCTGCCTCCTTCTCCGCCTTATTCATACTTAAAATTCTAGCACGCAACAGCTCTCTTGTTGTCAAATAATAGTTGACAAAAATCGCGTTTTAACTGCCCCACATACATTAGGTTAGTTCGATTTCCGACAGAGTCAAAATGAAATATTTATTTTAGCGTGCTTTTTCACAAGGGAATATTTTAGGGCCGGTTGTTTGATCAGTGGTATAAGTTAAAAATCTAAAGTAAAAGTAAAAGTTTAGCAATAATACTGAAAAGTGAGTTGTTTGATCGTGAGTTACTCCTAGCCGGTGGTCAAATGTATACTCACTGGTTAAAAAAATAAGCCGCCGATTGGAGGGTATAAGTAAAAGTATAAGTTTAAAAAAATGGCGGCCATCTAACAGCTGATCGCTTGAGACACTACGCACAACCTATCAATGTGACATTTGTGTCATAGAAAAAACGATGAAATTCGTGTCATTCCATAGAAGTTTTCATTATTTAGTTTTGGAACTTAACCAGAGAATTTTTGAGTAAAAAACCGATGTCAAACAACCCATTCTGAAGTAACTTATGCTTTTACTCTTACCCACGTTGTTTTTAACTAAAGTAATGACGTAACTTTTACTTCTGATCAAACAACCGGCCCTTAGATGTAATTCCTTGAACTGGCGCTGAAGCGCATTGCTGATCATCTTGCCTTCACGTAATAGATTATAAAGATTCACCACACTTGCACCAATGCAGCGCCTACATATATGTATTTTGGTAACATTAAATATATTGTATTTTTAATTTAATTTCAAATGAATTCTCAAAAACATTTAAGTTCGTGTCGCGAATTTAAAGTACAAAAATATTGTTAAGCAAATTAAATATTTTTACTTTTATTGCAATAAATAAATAAATAAATTTCTATAGGTCTTCTTTTGGGCTTGAATTTTTTAAAACTTTAATGTTTCTTTTGACTCTCGAAAGCTCCAAATATTTCTAGACCCTATCCCTCGTAAATCCAGTGCAGCTGCTAATTTCATTAATCTCTTCCTAACTATTTGCTAGTGATACCAGCTGACTTTCATTTTA
The DNA here is from genome assembly GCA_022494985.1 of Micrasema minimum. Classification (NCBI taxonomy): domain Eukaryota; kingdom Metazoa; phylum Arthropoda; class Insecta; order Trichoptera; family Brachycentridae; genus Micrasema; species Micrasema minimum. The sequence continues at coordinate 41,840 of JAGVSP010001209.1, forward strand.
TTGTCAAACGACTCGAGTTTGAAAGTTACAAATTAAATTGATAATTCCGAACCAGTTACCCGATCCATTGTGCGGGGCGCTATTCTATATCCCTATATCGCTGTATGCTTATACCCTTTCAGGCCTGTTTGATCAGTGAGCACGCTCCCTTCACCCCTACGCAGCTGAAGGGGTTTAAACTTGGGTTCGTAAACCTTTTTTATTGACGCACAGTCTGTAAAATATCTTCGAACTGGAATTTCAGAGAAGTGACATTCCATACTTGAAAAATACTACCGTGTCTGTGGTGTCTAGTTACTATGTCACTCACTACGTCATCGATAGGCATCTACGTCACAACACGCCGTCACACTACGTCTAACCCTAGTCACACTACGGGCACGAAGAGTTTAAATTTAGTTTAAAGGAATGTTTAAAATATTTTTTTAAATAAGTATAGGTAGTGTGTAAAATCAAATAAGTAGTTTATAGTCAAATGTTTAGAAATAATGATATTTTAATTAATAGCTGTATCAAACTGTTTTTTTTTATAGCTAAATAAAAAAGATACAATACAATACAATACACGTTTTTTGTTTTGTCAGAAAACTGAACAAGAATTCGTTCGGTTGCAAACTACTACTACTACTTTCCCTTATCCGCACCCAATGGTGCATAAGGCTCTGCATTGGTACACCAAGTGCAGTGCATCTTGATCATTTTATTACATCAAGGTAAGATACCAGTCGTACACTTCAAATACCAGTCAAGGTATCACGCATGAAATATTAATATGAAAATCACATGTAAATATAAAATTTCATGTTGACCCCCTTACGGGCATCGAACCCACGACTCATGCACCGTAGCCAAATGCGCTACCACTATGCTACGAGGCGGACAGTTTTCTGTCCCATGTAAAAGGGCCATTAGACCTACCTTAGTACTTTAGTCTGGGGGGTTACCATGTCGTGTCAAATGCGAATCGTTTTAGAATTTTTTATTTAAAAAAAGATTTATGATATTTATATGTCGCTGTTTACTAAGGTTTCCATTCGAGGATAAGTCCGCACACAACGGTGCATGGGCACTGCATTGGTAGTTACACCAAGCGCCGTTTTGGTTTTTTTTGTTTCTTGGGCTGGATCTTCCTTCGTCTCACAGATCCTTTTATATCCAATTTCCTTTTTTTCTGTCATCAATCAGTGATTTCTAATTTTATTAATTTTATAAATAAATAATTAATGTACCACCAAAAGAACAATCCAACATTCACTATTATTTTATTCTCCGTTTATGTTAATAACTGTTTTCTTTTGTTTGTAAATGGAACCTACTAATGTACAAAGCCATGCATGATGCCGCTCCAGAGTATTTAAAAAAGCTTTGCATTCCAGATGAACTAGCTGAAAGACGTCCCACACTTCGATCAGCTACATCTACAGCTATGGACAGGGTTTTAGTACCGATCCGTAATCAGCGCACAAAGTTTGGAGAGCGCGCTTTTGCGGTTGCGGGCCCTGTGGCTTGGAATGCTCTCCCACCAGAAGTGCGCAACTGTGAGAGTGAAGTGATGTTTCGAAAGAAACTTAAGACCTATATGTTCTCAAAATCTTTTGATTAATTTTGAGAATGGTATTTTCTACTCAGAAATTGATTTTCACTCACTTTAAATTTCCCGAGCCGTTAAATTCAATATTTAAAGCGCCCTTGAGGTATATTTATACGAAAACGGCGCTTTATAAATTATCCATAATAATAATAATAATAATGTACTGTTTTCAATAAATAAATAGGTGAGTACAGTGATTAATAATCTTAAGAAAAGTGAAGGATATTACGCCTAATCTCAACTCTTGTGAGACACTTTTGTATTGGCTTAATTTTAACCGTAAATTTTTTATCATAAGCGTTTTTTTTAAATATTTTTATTATTGACTTTCCGTTGAAGTAACGTAAAGTATGTAATGTAGCCAAATTGGCTTACGCAGTTAAAAAATGCGTGGCGCTTAAATGTCTTTCGTACATGTAAATGATCTAAATCGTTTCGTTTGACGCGATTTGCTAAGCACTTAGTTACGAAGACGTACTGACATGAATTGATTAATGTTTTTTGTTAATCTATTGGTTTTTTAAAGTAATTACGTTTTCAGAATATAGACCGTAGTGGGTCGATGATACGACAGAATTTATTTTACAGCCTAATAATCATCATCATCATACTATATCCGCTCCTATGTGGAGCATATGGGTTCCACAAACTGCCTCTTAATCATGTTTTTTGTGACTTGTTCCCGTTGAACGTTTGAACGTAGCGCAAATCCAAACGAAACTATTTATGCAATTAGGAATTCCGAGTATTTCGAGGGCTTTATTCAGCATACTAGACTCTGCTTCATTTCACATTTAAGGAACGTTTTTTCAAAACGCGCTCTTATTATATTATTTTATGGCTTTTATGTTTCATTATTGCTCGCCTCATGTGTTGTGTGCGCGTTGTGCTACCGTGCGTAAAAGTCGCGGGTTCGATTCCCGACGGGGTCAATAAGAAATATTTATAATTTAAATGTGGAAATAATGTTCATATTTAGGAGAAGTAATATTATTCTTGTTTCAATTGTTAAAATATTTTTGATAAAGAAACATTAACGTAGTTTCAGAAAAAAATGTTTAGTGTTTAAAAAAAAAAATGTTGTCGATTTATTTTATTTTTATTTGTTTATGGACAGCCAACAGACATTACATAGACTTATTTTAAATATATACAACATTAATTTCTAACAATCAAGTCCATTTAAATCAATTATAGTGAATAACTACAAAGTAACTAACTAACTAACTAGCCATCACGCCATATCCCCGTAGGGGTTGGCGGAGAGGATAGAACGCCATACCACTCTGTCCTGACATACTTCCCTTGCTTCCTCTACATTCATACATCTTCTCATGCACATACGTCGATTTTTCCGACCTTTCAGATGTCCACTTTCAAGTACTTGTCGTACTTGGTCATGCCATGTCTTTCTCGGCCTTCCTCGGCTTCTACATCCAGGCACTACAAAGTGAGTGCTCATAACAATAATTAATTGTTCTCTCAATAGATAAAATACAAATGCAAACCTAAATAATACAATTAGGTATTCACATTTAAAACCATGAGTTCTTAATCATTTTAACTGATTATCCTAAACTTTTTTTTATTTAACGAAAAAAATGTATTCACAAAAAAATACGTATTAAATACACAAATAGGTATTAAAAAAATAAACAAATATCCCACAAAGGCATAACCTGTTCGTGGGTTTTCATGTAATAAAATTATCAAGATACACTGCACTTAGTGTACCAATGCAGTGCCCTATGCACCATTGTATGCGGGAAGGAGAGTAGAAGTAGTTTTAAGTTTTAATTTTTGGTTTTATGACAGCGGATCACGACATTTATCAATTCAGCATAGAGCAATACTAAAAGGCTCGGCACGCTTTTGGGGGTCGA